>JAUTXX010511562.1:0-11909 GCA_032273605.1 Panulirus laevicauda | reverse complement strand
AAATCTCATCAACAAAAGCCGCTGAGAAACTACAAGAAGACGTAAGCAAAGTCTTCCACTTGGCCTCCAAAATATTATGCTTTTCATTTGGGAAAAATGACAACTCCTCCACTATGGGATGATTAAAGATAAAAAATGTACAGAATATGGGACAAATATAGACACCATTATGTCAGCTGACTAGAGTGAAGGACCTCAGAGTAATAATGTTTGACAACCTTACTTTAAGTGAACAAAATTGGGCAACAGTTATGTCTTCAAGAAGAATATTAGGCTGGATCTTGTAGACCATCAAGAGAGGAGAAACTAGTAATTTCAAGGTGATATTCTCAAGGATAGAATACTGCTCTGTACTAACAGGTGAAATCGCAGAGTTAGAAATTATGCAAAAATATTTAATGGCTTGCATTGATATGGTAAAGGACCTGAATCACTGGGAATGACTGAGATTGCAGGGAATGACGTCTCTGAAGTACATGGAAAATCATATGGGGCATGGTTCCAAATTTACACTCAAAAAATAAATCCCTATTGATGTGACAGGCATGGAAGATTGTAAAATATTAACAAGGCCCTCAATATTATGTTGTGATACTAGCCATATGGTATTCTCCTGTGAGTTTCCTAAGTATATAATTGTTTTAGAAAGGGAACATGTTTTACACTAAATTATTCAATTTTTTTCATAATTATATCATTTTTTGAGTACAAAATACTGTAATGTGAATGACATGAAGCACAGTACATGCTATACCAGTACTGTATATTGTAGGAATTAAGTAACCAGTATACAATTAAGTGGACTGTTCTCACCCCCTTGTGTTCCTAACAACTTTGCCTCTCCTTGAACATCAGGCCTCTTCAGTACAGCCTCCAGGAGTTAGGGTGAGAAAAGTGATTTAGACTCGTATATTTACAACTGTTTCAGTACTGTAGGACTTTTGATATTATGTGTTTTATGAGAGTGCCCACTGGCATTGTTTGTGAGTGTCAGTTGCTGATGGAGGGGGAGGGGAGCCTCATAATTTGGCATAACTCAGTTTGGCAGCCACCTGATTTCAGCATAGCTAGAGTCCCAGTCATGCCAAATTATTAGGGTCATAGTGTACTAAAACACAGCCTGTATGTAACATTCAGAGAAGTGTAACTTGAAACTGGCATTCAGGGCAGTGTCATAAGTAGTTTATATGAGCTGATTATGCTGAATGATGATGACTTTGGTATATGATGAAAGTAACATTTTAGAGAACTGTTCTGTGTGAAGTTCATTTAAACCATTTTTAGATATTGGAACACCAACATGTACAATGTATGGAATAGTATATAAAGTTTTGGGAGTAATTGCAGACGTAGCTGTATCATTCAAAATAAGGTTAGATTATTTTCCTTTTCTATTGAATCTAGAAAATGAAACTGATTAAGGTTGTTGAGTTGTTCTAATGTCCAGCATATTTAACCTAAGGTGCTAGGGCCTGATCCAGGTTAGGTTGGGTTGTTTTGGTAATTTTCATCACTTTTATACCTCAGTTTTCCTTATCTTCCAAGTCCATCCCAGCTTTGTTGGAATTTTAAACTTCACACGGTGAATATCACAGATACAAGTGTTTACAAATAATCACTCCTTCTGGTACCAATGACAATTGAAAAACTTTTGTATATTTCAGCCCAGTGATAACACTACATCACTAATGCTAACCATTGTTGCATTAAGGTATATTTGATTATTATTTTTGTGAATAGGTTTATTCATGAAACATGCGGCATTTTGTAGTGCATAGGGTTGTAACTATGGCTTCTTGATTGATTGTGAAGTTTTAAACTGTGGATACTGCTTCCATTTGATTTATTGATAGTGTTCAAATGGCTATCCAAAACATTTATGGTATACTATTAGAATTCTGGAACTACCATAACAAATGTACAGAGGAATGTGGTGTGTAGGATTTGTTGTTGCTGTATAGAAGTATGATCACTGTATGTATAATAATTGCTATCTTTTTATTTCAGCTTGTCAGTAATAGAAACAATAGAGGACAGGGCTTCAAATATGAGGGGAAAATGTGAGATTACAGTATAACAGTATGTAAATAGCTGCTTCAGTTAGACGTGGAATCTTTGCGCTTCTGCTTTCTACTGATTTTCAGTCTCCAAGGACTGTCCACCAAAATATGTACTGTTTGCACAGATTTAGAAAATTTTGGCAAATCATCCTGTAATCATTTTCTCATTGTTAGCTCACCTGGGTTTGCATCTTGGCAAATAGAAATTCAGCTTGTATGAAGACATATTCTTTACTTGCCCATTGGATCCCTCATCAAGATCAAGCAAGGATACTGAAAATGCACTTTGTGTAGCAGTAACTCAGTTACTTCTTGGTTTTACATGTGCAAGATTTATTGTGCTCTATTATGAACACAAGGCCTAAGCGTAGTCTACTTAATAACTCAAGTGCATCATCATCTGGTTTTGTTCCTCCAAAGAGAAAACATGTAAAGCTACCATTAGACCAGAAACTATCAGCATTAGAGCGATTGGAGAAGGGTGAGAGTGCAGCTCGTTTAGCAGCTGAATTTGGCATAGGCATACGCACTGTGTATGACCTCCGAAAGCATAAGGATGACCTTTTGAGGATTTCTTCCTTTCAAGAAGCATTTAAAGATACTAAGAAAATTGAGACCAAGACTTTGCAAAACTCTTCATTGCCACTTGTTGACAGCGCCACCTATGAGTGGTTCAGACAGTGTCATGAATTGAATAAAAATGTTAGTGGTCCTATGATAATGGCAAAAGCTAAGTTTTTCCATAAACAGATGAACATTCCTGACTGTTGTGAGTACAATACTGGTTGGCTTACCAGCTTCAAGAATCGTCACAACATATGGGCTCTAGAGCTGAGTGGTGAATGTGCTTCTGCTAACACTGGCTATGCAGATACCTACATAACTAATTTCCCAAAGGATACCACCAACCACACCTCTTCAGAAGTGGATTATGCACAGAGCATTGGTAAGTACTACAGTATGGGTTGTTTATGTTTGATGTTTATTTTTCCTACCTAATAAACTAACCTACTCAAATGAGGTGCCCTCAGGAACAAATGCATAATAGCTTTATTCACAAACATGATGTTTAATGTACCACAACTTGAAACTGTTATCCCCAGCTAACCCTTACAGACCACTCCACAGTTTACCTTAATCACTTCATATGCTCTGTTTCAGCCCCTTAATGACATCTTATACTCCTTATGTACCACATTACTCCAACTCATTCTGTCCAATGCCTGCCTGTTGCCCTCATGAATGTTCAGGCCTTGGTACCCCAAAGCATCAAGCACTTCATCCTTTCATATCCCCCTTGGTCCCCCTCCCACCACTTTTGACACTTTGATGTTCATAACCAGCCTTTTATCACTCATCCTTTCTACATTTCTGAACCATTTCAGTGCACCTTGGTCAGCTCTTTCAGTCATACTAAGTTTATGACCATAACTCATTCTGAGAGTGTCATTTCTTTCATGATAAGCCCACCGAACACCCCCAATCATCTTAAAGCACTTCATTTCTTTCTGGCACATCCACCCTCCTCTGTTCTTTGCATTCGAGACCTGAGACTCACATTCATACAACACTGTTGAGACTACTATGCCTTCACACATAAGCATCTTTGCCCTAATAGACAATGGCCTTTCCTTCGACAGACTGATTAACATGCTAAGGACCCTAGCTCCCTCTTCCATTGTGTGACTCATTTCAGCCTGAATGGCTCCAGCCACTGCCATGTCTACTCCCAGTTACTTAAAGCTTTCTTTTGTATCCTACTGCTGTATCTCATTACCTGACTTTTGTTTGCATATGTTCTGAGCTTTCTGCTATCACACTCACTCATAAACTCTGTTACCAGCTTCTGGAATTTCCCTTTAGAGTTCTGCCTGTAGCTTCAAGACTCATGTGTTAATCTCTCTCTGCTGTGTTTGTAAACATTATATAGCCTTTAAGAAATTGCATAGTGTGTATCCATGATGTAGACCCATCCTCACTGGTTGGGTGTCCTTAATGGAGACCCACCTTCACTGGGAACCCTAACCCTCCCCTCATCATACTTATACGTATGACTTACGGTACACTATTTCTTTTATAAGTAATTAGACCTTCCTTTGGTGAATTATGTACTTGTTAAGTTTTGTTATCTGTGCTGTGCATGCCTTGGCAGGATAATCAGAAGTTACATGGACTATTGAGGTCTTCTCAAGTCACAGTGATACCTCAAGTAAAATTTGTCTCGCTAAATCATAGGATTTAGAATTCTTTACATGTGATTTGTATTTTATGTTAGTAGCATGAAGATAACAAGAGTTGATGAAAAGTATTAGGTTAAAGGAATCTAATATGCACAGTCTGACCATAAATTACTTTTATCCTTGGATGTGATGCATTTTACACTGAACGCTACCTCTCCTGTCATCTCGATAGGGTTAGTAAGTGTGATTGCAGCGTCATTACATTAGAGCAAGTGACAGGAATAGAGTCAGTGGTGGCTCCACATATTCTTTAATGAGGAAAGTAGGGCTACCGATGTGAAGTCAGATATGGGAGCTTTGTTCAGAATTTTTTGCTGGTGTGTTTTATTATTTGTCACTGAAGGGGTAAAAGTAATTTGTGGTCTGACTGTTCTCTAGGAAATGCATGGATGTAGCTTGCAGTGAAATGTGTATGTTGATTGTTACTGAATAGAAGGAACGATTGATGAGGAGGCAAGAATAATATGGAGGCCTTGATAAGAATTGGAAAAGGTAAATTTGCATACATTTGCATATTGATTTATCCTAAGCAATATGCTCCAAACATGTCTTGGATTGAAATATCTGTTCAGAATGTTTGTATTGAGAGAGTTAATGTAAACCATACCCATTTAACAGCTTGTGTCCAAATTTGATAAGTTTATGTGATTGATTCTATGTTATACAATATATGTGTACAATTGATATGTGTACAAGAATAAGTATCTTTTGTACATGCCCATACCCTGCACATCAACAGAATTGTAAACATATCATGCACCTAAACATACTTGCATATTCAGTACATCCATACAGTAAAATGGTATAGTCTAACATTTTTCATACAGACTGTCTTAGGAGTTCCTGTCACTGGGCAATAGATGATTGATTAAAGTTGCCTATTGTTAAAGCTGAGTAAGCCAAGTGCAGAATTAGTGTTGTTCAGTTATTAAGAGCCTCTTTCTACATTGAATAACACATGGAATGTGTTTATTTTATAACCAGTTGTAATGATATTTTTCTCTTGATCACCATGAACTTAAAGAAACTGTAGCTTGGAGGAAATGGAAATTGGTGAATGTAGTAGAGCCTGTGGCAGGATGGAGTAAGTGGGTGGTGGTTTACGTTGGAGAGTAGACACTTTGGTAGGAAGGGTTGATATGGATGTAGGGTGATGTAAGAGGGAGGAATTGCATAGCATGTAATGTAGGGGAGTGGACTTTATGATAGGATGGTAAGAGTTAGGTGATGGATGGCGAGGGACAATAGAAAAAATATTTGTTTATTTATTTATGTGTTTTTATTTCCTGATGAAAAGTTTAGTTTACACAGTGATCACATTACTTATTTAAATTCTAATTCATGATAGTGATTATTTGTGGTATATTCAGTGACATCGCAGTGGTTAGAATTTAACATGTTTATGACATGAGATTTGTCTATATTCTTTATGATTTTCTGTGTTGATTGAATGTGCCTTTGGTTGTGTTAAAGCATGACATTATCCAACTAAGTGTTTGATGAAGGATTTTTTATTTTACATTTTTTGGACTCATATTTAACCGATATTTTTGGGCCAAGATGCACATATATTTGAGAACACAGATGATCAAACTCAGATTGTACTATCCACTAAAATGGATCATTCATACTGAGTTAGGAATGTGCTGTAAACTAGTGTAATGTTGGCATTGGTTAAGATTGGTGATGTGGTTTTCATATTGTTTCCAGAAATCTGAGATTTTTAGTAATTGTGATTTTCGTCTACTGGTATTGCATTGATAACTGTATCATGATTTTCTTTGTCATTTGATGTGTTAACCTTGAAAACTTGGCAAAAGTGGGAGGGCTTGAATGATAACGATAAATTTAGGTTTAAGTGAAAATTACCAAATTAATTGAATCTAAACTAAGTTAGGTTCTTGTGTTTTGGGCTAAACATTGAACAATGAACAATGAGGCACAACCTCAGGTTATGTTCAGGAAATGTGAGTTTGGAAATCATGACTAATGGATGAACATGCTAATCTTTGTAAAGTTATGGTACCTAGGTTGAATTTAAAGAATGTAGTGAGGATACAGGTCTGCAATTACTCCCAGAAGTGAGACATCTTTTTCACAGATGTTAATGTTTTCATATTTGTGTTCTTGTTATATTATGCAACAGTTCATAGATTATGTGTAGTGCTTTACCTGTGTGCTACTATAATCATTGACCATAATCATCACCATCATTACCTAACAGGTTTCTCTTTATTAAATACGAACACTGTTCCTTAGTAGTTTATAGTATAGTAGAAATTTAATTTTAAGAAAATGTCCAAGTTTGGTCTAATCTTTAAAAACTTCTTGGGCTGAATTGAATAGGACTGTTCATACTTTGCCTTCATGAGGTTTACACCAACAGATATATGGCTACATATGCAGGTAATGCTAATTGAACATTTTGGAAACAGAAATGGAAATGTCTACCCAGAAACAAGACAAATTACACAAGATTTCTCTCAAAACTTATATTTTTTCATAAAGTCCAGAACTAATATTTTTTTTCTTTTAATCTCCACTGAAAACAGAACATTATTTAGAAAAAAAATTCAACGAATATTTTTATTCAAATGCAAAATGAGGATATAAAAAGAGTACATTTGATATATGGACAATTCCTTCAGTCTCATACATGAGGCTTTTAATGTGAACCTAATAGATAAGAGGCTTCTTAACTTTTGTTAGTAGTTAAACTTTTGAATAATTTTGTTTTTCAGTTTCCTCTTGCTTTGAAACCCTATCCACCTTTGTCACTTTTTCAGTATTGTCAATGATAAAAAATTTTTTCATCAATCATCATGCTTTTTGGTAGTAACTGTAATCCTTAAAGATCTCAGATATTTCTTTCCAAAGAACATATCACAGGTCATAACCTGTACCACAATTGTTCGCTGTGGATGAACAGCTTTTAAGATATGTGGTGTAATGATGAATCATACTGCACATTTTTAGATGACAAAATGACCTTACTTAACATGACTGAACTTAGTTGAACATAGATTAGATTAGGTACATTTTCATTATGAACTGTAGTACTCTGTAAGGTTAGATTGGTTGGATATGTTTCACCTTAACCTGAATACAGTAATTAGCTTCAAATCCTGACATTCTGAAATCTGGATACTCTATAACTTGGATGTTTTGGTAGGTCCATTTATGGTCTAAATGTTGGGGATACTGGAATGACAGGTGTGTAGGTTATAAGATGAATCTAAAGCATACCCTAGGCCTTGAATGTTGGGATAATTGGCCGCCCAAAGGTAGATGCTGCTGGTTGACAGCCTTTTGGGTAGGTGGCAGGAACTAAACTTCATGCTCCTTTCTCAGCTTTCCCATCGATTTGCTTGTACCTGTTACTACACTCTGGCAATGTTTGCTGTTCCTCTGGTTTATTGTAACATGCACTTGCTCGTAAATTCTTTTATTGTTTTGCACTACATTGTGCTTGTGATAGCTCTTATTATTTAGGAGTGTTACTGATGTGTTTGGGCATGCTGGACTCTACCTGCTTGTGGTTATGCTCTGGGTGAAAAGTCACCTTCGGAAAGGTTGTGTCATTGTAGCATCATCTTAAAAACTTTTCTCTCCAAATGAGTCCATCCTTTCCCTGAAACTCATAGTATCACAGCCTTGAAGCTGCAGAAACCTCTGGAGAATGGGTCTTAGGATCATGTAATGCTAATAAGAACTGATATGCTGGTGAAAGTTTAAAGATACATACAGTACCTAGGTGTATAAAGTAAAAGAAAAGACTGTCACTCATTGTACAGGCCTGATGTTCCATGATTCACAGTAATTCATGCTGTTCTTAAAATTTTGGTGTACATTATGATGTAGTGTGTACAATGAATTAAAGTGCTCGGCATTGGTATCGTTGCGTTTGTGACAGTGTTGTTTAACAGCGCAGTGCAGTGATGTGTTTTATGTTTACAGTGCTTATTAAGTATGCTAAAGCATGTACCCAAAGAAAGATCATCCAAGGGCACAAAGCCTCCTAGGAAGTATGTCAGGGTCACCATTAAGACAAAGCTGGAAGTCCTGGAGAAGCTTGCCCGCAAAATTCCTGTCAAAGATATTATTGAGGACTATGGCATTGGGAAGAGCACAGTTTATAATATCTTGGCTGCTAAGGACAATTTGCAAGCTTACAGCCAGGCAGCACAGCCTGATGCCTCTGAGGCTCAGGATGTTGCTGTAACTAAAAGTTCCATCAGGAAGCATGATTTTGAAGCAGTTGATAAGGCTGTGTATGACTGGTATGTGCAGCAGAGAGCTCAGGATGTACTTGTTAGTGGAGTGGAAATTCAATCTGCTGCCTCCCGATTTGCTGCAGTGATGGACGTTGAGGGCTTCCAAGCAAGTCAGGAGTGGCTCATCAACTTCCAGAGGCAGTACATCTCCAACAGGAGAAATGAGGATGAAAGCAAGTATTACAATATATTTAGTTTGTTTTTTTGTTTAACATTGTTTAAAGTGATTATTATGTTCATTTCTCTTCTCTACAGTCTGTCCCACAAGCATTAGAGATTCCCCATGATATCTCAAGAAAATTAGGTTAGGATCTTCCACCCTTTATTGCTTCAGATGAGGAATTGCTGGCCTCACCCTTTGCTGATTGCTCATCCAGTATTGTAGGAGCTCACTTGTTTCTGGCCCACTTTTGGCCAGTCAGCAACTGACACTGGACTGCCATCATCAACTCACTCCCAGCTGCTTTGAGTAGACAATTTTCTGGGATTGTGCACTGACAGGAAATTGCTGATTGACTTTTTTCATCCCACGGATCAGCATCCTTTTTCTTTCTTTTTTGTACTGCATTTAATTTGTAGTTTTAAATTTGTGGCCACAAGGAATTTCCACCTGCTTCATGTACACAATATGTTTAATATTATAGTTATTTATGCACCTTTGTAACTTAGTCTAGAGCAGTGTTGTCCAAACTGGGGTATGGCATTATTGTTCAAAGGGGTACGTGTGAAGGTAATGAATTTTTTTCTTTTAAACTGTATCATATTTATGTCATATGGCATCTTGGATTAGTAACTTTACTGAGCATGTGTATATGTGCATGAGTGATTGTTTAAGAATATAGAGTAATTGAATAACCACAACACTTGCACAGTTTCCAACTTAAGTGAATGACAAGAGAACAGAGTGAGAATTAAAATGAACAAGAAAACTTAGGGGGGAATGGGAGTTGGGGTGAGGGAGAGGAAACGGGGCAGGATACGTATGGAAAGTGCTGAACTCCTTGCACGAGTCATTTTTGCTTGGTTTCGTCTTAGGAATGAAAGTGTGAACATCTCTTTTTCGAATTTGCATGTAAGCTTACATATACAGTTATTTCTTTAACAGCAAGAAATATGGGTAGATGGTTAACATGTGATAGCTGTAGCATCTGCAGCAGCAATACAAGTGAAGGAAAAAAAAGCACCTGTGAAGAAAAGAAATACAGATTTACTTAAATATTGGCAACACAAGGAAGATAATGTGCTTTTTGGATTTACTTTATGAATTGTGATCCTGAGGAAGCTTTGTGCTTCTTTTGTGGGAAGAGGCTGGCCAACAGTAGTATGAAACCAGCTCACCTCCAACATCACCTTAAAACAAAACAATATTGTCATGTTGGCAAACTGACAGAGTTTTTTTGAAAGAAAACTTTCTGATTTTAAGTATTCCCAGACAATTAAGAAAGCCTCCACAAGATCATGCAAAGCTCTGGAAGCATCTTTAGCTGTATCATTATTAGTTGCTAAAGCTAAAAAGCCATTTGATATAGCTGAAGAACTGATATTGTCTGCTGCAGTTGTGATGGCTGAAAAAATGCTAGATAAAAAAGCAACTGACCAACTAAAGGCTGTTCCTTTATCACACCAAACTGTTTCTCAAAGGGTAAATGAAATGAGTTCCGATATCGTTGATCAAGTTGTGAATAAGCTGAAAACAAGCCTGTCTTTTTCACTTCAGCTTGACAAATAACCTGACATCAGTGGACAGGCTCAACTTGTCTCATTTGTGAGATACATTGATGGAGATAATATAAATGAACATGTACTTTTTTGTAAGGAATTAGAACACAACTGGGGAAGCCATTTTCAATGTCATTGATTAGTTCTTTGAACAAAGGCTTTGTTGGAAATCTTGCTTTAGCATGTGTACTGACGCTGCTGCCTCCATGAGTAGGAAAGTGAAGGGACTCATTGCATGGATTTAGAAGGAAAATCCTGATGTGGATTGGACTCATTGCATCATTCACAGAGAATCATTGGCATCCGAAAAAATGAGCTAAGAGGTGCTTGGGATATTGAATGATGGCATCAAAGTAATCAGCTTTATAAAGTCAAGGCCATCTTAATGCTCGCCTTAGGGTCTTAGCACACAGAGCTATTACTGCACACAGGGGTGCGCTGGCTGTCAACAGGGAGGGTGCTTGCCAGGTTGTTCAAGTTGCGAGATGAGGTAGGCTTCTTTTTTATCAGAATATGGATCTCCTTTTGACACATTTTTTGAAAACAATGCTTGGCTTGCACAATTGGCATATCTTGCAGACTTTTTTTTAGCAAACTGAGTGAATTTAATTTGTCTCTGCAGAGCATTGGTACAAATATTCTCAACTTATATGATAAAATTGGTGTTTTTTCAAAAGAAATTAGAGTTGAGGAAGGAGATATGCTCAGGGGGAGGTTTTATGCATTTTCCTCAGCCAGATGCTTATTTTTCCAGTAACTGATGAGAAAGACTGTTAAATCAGTTGTTGTGGAACATTTGACCAAACGTATCTGTGCTTTTAAATCTTACTTTCCTGACATATATGAGAGATCTGCACAGCTGGATTGGTTTAGAAATCCATTCCTCCTGTCTGAAAATGATATGAAGCTTCCTATTTGCCTTCAGGAGGCACTGTTAGAAGTGTGTTCAGACCGTGGCCTCAAACTGATATTTGGAAGCTCAACCTTCACATAGTTTTGGAGCTGTGTAAAGAAGGAGCACTCTCACCTAGAAAAGAAGGCTTTGGAAAACCTTCTTCCCTTTGGATCTACCCACTTTATGAAGCATCTTTCTCTGCATTTAGCATTACCAAGTCAAAACAGAGAAACAAACTAAATGTAAACCTGGATTAAAGCCTGATCACTGCAGTTGCCTCTCTACTGCCTAGAATGGCAAAAATCATCAGCAAACATTAACTTCACATTTCATATTGAGTTGTAAGTAATTTTTAAGTATTTTGTGTTAATTGAATAGCCTTTTTCCTATAGAATACCTAATGATAATTCATTGTCCAGCACTCATATTATGTGAACTTTTGATATGATTTGCATTGTCCTTCCAAATTTTGAGTTTAATCAGTCATGAGATTACTTAATGAAAGAAGACAGTAAAAAGAGGTACAATAGGCAAAAAAGTTTGGACAACACTGGTCTAGAGGATGAACTTTAAGTGGCATAATATTATGAATTATGAAAGTGAATGTCCTGGTGGTAGCATGACTCAGTCATTTCTCTCTCACCCTTCCTCTCTCTCTTTCTTCTATTAAGCACCATATAGGGGCAGTTACATTAGAGGTAAGGACTAAAACAGTACAGTA
>JAUTXX010511540.1:0-11910 GCA_032273605.1 Panulirus laevicauda | reverse complement strand
GCCACACATCCATACTGTACTGCCACCCATCCATACTGTACTGAAGGGACTATCATACCACCAAACATACCTCTCTTTACCCATAAAGACAGTGACCTCTCTGTTCACACATTCTTCAATGTTCTAAAGACCTTTGCCCTCACCCACCATATGGTTCACCTCAGCTCCTGTGGTTTCATTTGTTGCCATATCCCCTCATAATCATCTAAAGTACTATACTTCAGGTAGGTTCTCTTCATTCAAACTCACAATCCAAAAAATATCCTTACTCTTTTCACTGCTAGACCTAATAACCTTGTATTTATTGATATTTACTTACACCTTACTCCATTCATGCACTTTCCCTGACTCAGACACCAGCTTTTGCAGTTTCTAACTTGGATCTGCCACCAGTGCCATGTATTAGTAAATTTCAACTGATTCCTAGGACACCCCCCCAATATATTGAATATCTTCACTCTTTAATACCCTTGTATTCACCTCCATCGCCACCCTATCCGTAAGCGAATTAAACAACCATGGTGACATCACACACCCAAGATGCAGACCTACCCTCACCTGGAACCACTCACCTTCCTCTCTTCCTGCTTGCACATGTGCCTTACTATCCCAGTAGAAACTCTTCACAGCTTCTTGTAGCTGTCTTCTCAACGACATAATCATAAAACCTTACACTGAGCATCTCTATCAACCCTATCATACCTGTTACCAGACTCAAGGTTAAACGATGAGTAAAAAGATGCCATTGCAAGGTTGTATCACTGGGAATACATTTATGTCAAAGAACTTTTCACACCACAGGAGTTTGTCATTTCCCTGCTAATGGAAGTAGCATAGTCTTGGAGCTGCCATAAGTGGAAAAAGGGTCCTGGAGGTGACCTTTCACTTTTGTAGCATACAGCTGTTTCATTCAACACAGTTCATGGGAATCTGTGATTTATTGCTAGTTTAGGTGTAGTACTCATGACAAAGGTTTATCTTTCCGGAGCTAAACTTCACTTTTTGTATGATAAGGCCAAATCTGAGATTTAAGTCTTCCGAAATATCTTCTGTAGGTACCATTTTCTCCCATTTCTCACCAGACAAATTCTCCAACGGATGGCAGACCGTCTTAATAGCCTGGTCAGTCAGGAGCAAGAACATCAACAACAGCATCAACAGAGACAACAAGAACAGCAGCATGGTGCTGGTAGCTCCATGGATAACCACATGCATAGTGAGTATGCCAGCTGACCGTATGTTGGGACATCACTCATCCCTACACTATTTTAAACACCAATTCAGTACATCCCAGGTCTCTTCAGCATGATGCAATGAAGATACTAAACAATTACTACCCATGTCTTTCATATTTTCTTCTCATGATCATTTATTCTACTTTTTGATATGATGAGTTGGCTTCTCATCTCAAGGTATTTCTTACAAACTGCATCATTCCAGTTCATCCTATCCCTTGCTCTCCTCACACCCTCCTGCTTGTTCAGGTCCCGAGGCTTCAAAGCATCATTCACTTCATCTTTCTGCCTCTTCCTTTTAGTTTCTCCCTTTTCCTAGTTCCTTCCACTCATGGCATGTATATCTTTTTACTCATCCTTTCATCAGTATAACTCTCCACATCGTTCAAACCATAACAGTAACACTTGTCAGTTCTCTCATGTATACCTCTCTTACCACTACACCTCTCTCTCTTACCCTATTATTTCTTATTTGACCATTCATTGCATCCATACAACCCTGATAGGCTTGTGCCATGAAACATACCTATCTCTGCCCCTAAAGACAGTGACCTTTCCTCACATTCCTCATTGCAAGACCTATTCTCCCTTACTCACCTTATGGCTACTTCATTCACTGCCTTATCCACATGCAGGTACTTAAAACACTCCACTTTCTCCCAGTTTTCTCCATTCAAACTCACACTACAATTACCTGTCATTTCTCTGCTGAACCTAATAACTTTTTTTATTCACACTTACTATTCTTTCTTGTTTCACGCATATTCCAGATTCAGACACCAGCTTCTGCAGTTTTTCACTCAAATCTTTAGGGAATATTTTTAAATAACCAGTTGTAATTGTTGCCTTTTGGCTGTAAATATTTTAATCATATTGTTTTTTTACTCTCAGTTTTACTTATTCACTTCCCCCATTTCAGCCACTAACAGTATTTGCTGCTTGGATATCCTTTAAATGCACAGTCTTTTAATAATTTGCATTGCTGAAGTTGGTGGCACACAGTAGGTATTCAATTTGAGAAATGATGTCTTCCCACTCTTATTGTTACTGAACTCAAAATTTGCATAATCAGACTTAAAATCCAGTTATATCGTTGAGAGCTCCTTCACACACCACTACCGGGCCACCTCACTTGTACATAAAAGGCCTACTGGAAAGTAGACCCTTCAAAGTTTTGATTAGTGTTTCACCAAGTGCAGGGAGCACCTTTACCTCTGTATATTTTATGTGATGCCATGTTTATGTATATCTGTGTTCTTACATACCTTGAACCTTGCAACTGTAGGATCCTTTGTATTGAGCTTCTGCAGTGTTCAGGAAGTCAGCCATGCCCACAGTTGTGACTGCAGATCAGGAAGTTTGATGATTTTGTGTGTTTGTCTTGGTAGGGAATGGGAAGGGCAGTTTATGAGTAGTGTTCATTGTCTTCATTTTCGAAATTACATCATGGGCAGAAGGGGTCTTGTGATATGTTGAATCGATATTTGTCTGGTTGAAGAGATTGGTATCCATTGTTTAAATGAGAAAGTTTTAACTTGTGTTGGTCTGTAGAGTGTCATGTCAGATAGTTGTATTTCTGATAGGATGGAATTCAAGACTAAGGTAGAAGGTAGTTGTATAGTGTTTGTCGAGCTGGTATACTTTTTGAATATGTTCTGTCAGTGTAATATTTGCAGTGGGTTGGGATATTTATGAGTACAAGGAATTAAAATGTGAAGCTGGGATGAGCTCTTTATTCCTCTGGGAAGGTTGATGGTTAGTTATGAAGTAGCTGAACATTCAGGAGGATGAGAGTTTATGCATGTGAGGCATAGTTTATTGGAGTGGGTAAGGGTTTTTAAAAAACAGTGAGCATTTCTTTTTTATTGTTCAAAACTGGTGCCATGGAGTGCTCTTAGGGTGTTTAGTGTGTTTGTGGCCTCTTTGTGTGGAAGTGAATGTTGTATTGGTGATATATGATGATTAGTGTGGTAACTTTATGATATATGTTACCTAGTGTGGTTGGTATTGAGTGGGAGTAGTTGATTGTTCAAGGTAATATAAGGGTGTAGGTTGCATTCATGTCTGTTATGTTTCAAGAGGGTGACAGTGGATGATGATGATTAGTATTTTCAGTGATACATGAACCTGAAAAAGAATCTGAGTGAAGTCAGTGTATACTGATCATATACTCATACTTATTCTTATGGCTTGATATGTTTAATTTCCAGTGAATATCATTGGTCTTTCCATCATTGATAGACAGTAGCACATACCATAATGAAAAAGTCTTGTTTTTACTTCTTGCTTTACTAATTAGAAAGATTATTTACTGATTAAGCTCATTTTGATACGTAGTTTATATTGAGCATCCTTAAGGGGATGAAGTTCCATTCTAGGATACTTACAGGAACTCATCTTCCAGTTTTCTTGGCCAAACTGTATTTTTCTGCATTTGGTAATAGGTTTTGACAATTGCATCCATAACATGTGACTATGTACTTCTTATACTTGAGTTTTGATTTTTTTTTGTTTATTTAATTTCTGTACATATGGAGTGATATTATTAGATAAATAGAAGATACAAATTTTCACATGTAGGAAGACCTGATTAAAGACTGGAGTATTATGGTTTCATATGTAAAGGTTTGAGTCTTCTGGTTTAATTTCTTATAATTGTATTTTTAGATTTTTTTTATTTATGTCTGTAGATATGGCTGTTTTCTTTCAGATTTGCGGTTGTTGGTTCGACTGGCATTACACCTTATATATCAACTACTTAACTTCATCTGCAACCGAGACGTGTATGTTTTGCTCCCATGTTTGTATAACCCATATTTCCAGGCATGCTATATATAAAGAATTTGTAAATATGGTGCTAGAACACTTACATAAAACTTTTATTTGATTCTGCTTTTTCGTGTTAAATATGAACACTTGTAAAGATATGTACAGTAGTTATGAGATAAAGTAATTATAGATTTTCTTTATATGTAATTATTCTGCAACATATGAAAAGGTTAGAAAGGACTTTTGCTGTGCTTCTTGAAGAGGAATTTTTTGATGAAAACATTCTTCTAAAAGGAGCAAGAAAGAAAGGGAGTGTTACATATTGTTTATGAAATGGTTTTAGCTGAAAAACTATGCTCATGTTGGAATTGATTCCCTTGTGGGCATTTACAATTTTCTTTCAGAAAATAATATGGCCATCCTGTAAGTATGTTTGCTAACAGTTTCAAAAATTAAGTGAAGATAATGGTTGTTTGGATACTGTAAGACTGTTTGTTCTGGAAAGAGTCAACATTTTCTTTAATCTGGAAATAGTGTATATTGATTACTCACGGTTGCTTGATTAGTCTTTGAGTAGTAACTAGTGATATGACGGTAGATCAGTTGTGAAAATTAGAGATATGTGGATGATATCCCCTGAGATGAAGTATGAGTGATTTCAGGAGGCTAACGAAGAAAACTCATTTGAATCTCATTGTTTTTAGACTGCTCAAAACTGACCATTCCAATAGGATACTGTGATTATATTAGATTTGGTTTGAGGGCTTTTCATATTTGTGTTGCTATACTGAAGTGTTAATATTTTTTATCATTTATAGATCATATGAAGAGCGACCCATATCCCGCCTCCCAAATCCTTTCCGAGTTGAAGAAACAGGTGATGCCCTTGATGGGGTAGGTATAGGCTTAGGCCTTCCTTCTCCAAATCTTGGTGGTGTAGGTATAGGCCTTGGCCTTCCTTCTCCAGTGGCATTGGACTTTGAACCAGGTCTCCATAATCTAACCACTTTACTTGAAACTGTACGCATGGCTAGTGAAGAATTAAGAAATGATAGTGCTGGAGATGGAGTTGGAGAAACTACTCCAGTACAGGAGAGCACAAGACCTATTACAAATGTCCCAAGAAGGCTTACAGATTTTTTGAGACGATCAGGAAACTTGGCACAGCAGCAAGATGTAAGTGCAGAGCCTGAAAGGACTAGGAGTGTTGGTTCCCACAACAGCTCTTCACGGCCTCAACTTGTGATCCCTCGCATCACCCTAAGTGATCCTAGTGGTAGTGAGAGTCAAGTAGAAGAAGAAAATTCACCTTCTATTCCTGCATCTGGACTTTCTCATAATGACCAGGCAGAATTTGGCCTTAGATCATTATCAGGCATACCCCTGCGGCTCCTTGGTCGACAGTATGCTGTTGATCGAAGGAGTCCAGACTCTGAAGATTCTCCTGGTCCCCCAGATGGAGCTCAAGATGGGCCAGGCCACCCACCAGACCCACCAGTTCCCCAAAGAGGCCACTTAACTCCTCATGATGTTGGACTTCCCAGAGGGCCCGGTTCAGAGATGCTCCTCCGTCCTAATCTTCAGCGTGCACCACCTGACCGAGCAGCAGAGAGGGAAGCTGACAACTTCTTCAGTAGACCATATTTTACAGCACATTTTGGAGCATCAAGATGTATTTCAGGTAAAGGAATAGTTGAGCTTAAAGGCTGAAGTAACTATTGTAGCCCAAAAATTATCATATCTTGTTTTGTAACTGTGTCTTGCACACTGTCAATGGATGTAAAGTCAGTCAGTTTTTACATACTGTAACTTTGTATAAAGAAAATCCATACAAGGGTATAACTACAGCATTTGTTGATTTGGAAAAGGCTTGAATTTAGATTGATTCGGAAGGGGCATGAAATAGATATGAGAGGAAAGTAAGTAGATGTTGGATAAGAAATGACTTTGGATTAATTAAATGCTTTGTCATTAGATTTAAGTAAGTTAAGGATTGAATTATATGATTTTGGTTTTGATGGTTTCATTACATTGATTAAGTGGAAAAAGAATGATGAAGACTAGCAATTACAGTGTACAGAAAAAAAGGTTTGGATTTTCATAAAAGTTAGTGATGCAACAGGTGGATAGCTTGACAAATTAAGGTTGGTAGGCAGTTGTAAAAAGTGATAAATAGTATATGTACATTTAGTCAGAAGATCTTTTAGTTAATGATTGTTCCATATGTTATTTGGCATCAATTTTTAGAATATTACGATGTTCTATGTTGATTTTTTTTGGTACCGTATATTACCATAAAAGTTTCTTTCATCCATGATTAGTGTATTATGTAACTGGTCAAACAATTTGTAGTATTTGTCAATGTAATTTGGTTGCCTTTTACGTAACACTTATAGGTTCCAGTACATTAAATAGAAATTTAAATCTAAATGCCATGTCCTGACTTGCTGATTTGTTCTGAAACTCAATGGAGTCTTCATATTAATGATAATGAAGGAATGATATTAGTGCTTTTTTATTTACTCAATATTTATTGAATATTTAATTGATATTTTTCCTTAATTTGGTAATTTTACTCCAGGTTCTGTGGTTACATGTCGTATCCAAGCTTGGGATTTTCCACACAATCGCATCCCAGATATATCCGATGGTAAATGAAATTTGTCATTTTTATAATAGTATTTCCTTCCTCCTTCATGGAATATGCAGTGAAATATTGATTATTAGAATAAGATATCGTTAAACACCCATTAAGCAAAATGAGACATAAGAAAATAGCTGTTCTCTTCTCACATAATTAAGTTATTAAGAGCTCACTAATTATAAGATAACAGTATAATTTTGTCATTTATTCAACCAGTTAGTCAAAACCAGTCTCAGGTGAAATTTAGGGTTTATGTTTCACTTGTTAGGTTTTGCAAAATTGCTCTTGCTTCACAATTTTCCTATTTTAGACATGTTTTAGAAGCTGCTTAGGCTTTTAGAGTTTTTCAGGCTTGTTAATTCTCACTAGATTTGCTGTTTAGCTCCATCCTTCAATTAAAGTTAAGAACCATCTTAACTGATCTGATTATAATTCTAATGTGGCTTAGCTTTGCTAGAGAATAGGAATTACTCCTTAGGCATTTTTTTCATTCCCCACATTAGTGAGGTATTGTCAAGAACAGAAGACTGAGGAAAAAAATCCCCACTTGACCCTCTTCTCTGTTCCTTCTTTTAGAAAAGTAAAAACTGGAGGGGAGACTATCCAGTCTCCTACTCCCACCCTTTTTGGTCACCTTTTACGATGCGTAGGGAATATGTGGGAAGTATTCTTTCTCCTGTATCCCCAGGGGTATTTATATATTATAGTGACAAGTGGGGAAAGCCAGTGTTCCCTGCCAGAAAGACAGTTAGTTAGAATGTCCAAACACCATTATATTCAAGAAAACATTTCTCCTGTTCTTGGGACATCACTTTAAAGAGAAGATATTTTCAATGTTCATAGTTAGAATTTTACTATAATTACAGCCACAGCAGTTTAGTGGATCAGCTAAAAAGGCTAGAATGCTGTAAGATACTTTTAGTATATAGAACTGCATTAAATGCTTTAGATTGACCATATAAAGATATGTGTTTGTGTGAATAGTTGGGTGTTTATCCTGTGGCTTTATTGCAGAATTATGGGTCCTTAATGCAACATTAAGCTTACCATATGCCATACTATTTGATTACAGATTATCAGGATTTGGTAATGATTTTTCCAAATAATGGATGTCATATATAGCACCAATAAAATTTTGGTTGAACCTGATTTGAACAAAGCTATCAGTTTATCTGTGAATCATGAATTTGTGAAGAACTATTTGTTTAATGCTATCAAGCTCTTGCTGATTATCAGTGAATAAACATTAATTTAGTTTTTACCTTACAATTTACTTAATTCTTGATGTACATGATTTTTTCAAACTAACAGACTTGAGATTATTGTAAACATAAAAAAAAAATGATAGTTACAGCTGAAACTAAAATATTGGCATATACATCAACATTGACTATATTGTTAGCTTATTTATTTCAGCATAGCAAATCCCATTCCAGGTGTTGCAAATGTGGTAGTGGGAAAGTGCAAGATCCATAATGATGCTAGTGTTGACATATCTGCTGATGGCACCATGTTAGCTGCCTTAGTCCCTGAAAGTCAGGCTATGACTATGGTTGGTAGGTATTCACGTATGGATAGGGAGATGTGGCTTCAGTGCATTACACATTACAACAGCCAGAGAACAGATGTGAGCAAATATGGTCTTTCTTTGTCTCTTCCTGGTGCTTCCTCACTGATATGGGAAATGGCAATCAAGTATAATGATAATGAAATATATTTTTTCATACGTATTCACCATTTTCTGCATTAGCAAGGTAGCCATGTGTGGCAGAGTGGCATTGGGAATGAATAAAGACAGACAGTATGAATTATGTACATGTGTATATATGTATATGTGTGTGTGTGTATGTATGTGTATACGTTGAGATGTATAGGTATGTATATATGCGTGTGTGGACGTGTATGTATATACATGTGTATGTGGGTGGGTTGGGCCATTCTTTCGTCTGTTTCCTTGCGCTACCTCGCTAATGCGGGAGACGGCGACAAAGCAAAATAAATATATATATATATATAAAGGCACATCTTCTCACATCCATTCTCTAACTGTCATATGCAGTGCACCAAAACCACAGCTCCCTATTCACAACCAGGCTAAACAGATTTCCATAGTGTACCCTAGATGCCTCACATGCCCTGGTTCAGTTCATCAACAGAATGTTGACCCCAGTATACCACATTATTCCAATGCTCTCTATCCCTTGCATGTTTTTCACCCTCTATCATGTGCAGGCCCCAGTCACAGAATCTTTTTCACTCCACTCTTCCTTCTGCACTTTGGTCTCCCTATTTCCCATGTCAACCTATCCTGACTTATTTTCTCCACATGTCCAAACCATTTCAGCGCACCCTCCTCTGCTCTCTCAATCACACTGTTTTTATTACCATCCCTATTTCTTACACTTTCATTACTTACCGAGTTAAACCACCTGACATATTGTCCTCAGATGTTTAATTTCCAACACATCCACCCTCCTCTGCACAGCCCTATCTATATCCCTTGTCTCACATCCAGATGATATTGATATTATTAGCACCACTATACATTCAAACATACCCATTTTTGCCCTTCCATATAAGGATCTGTTTTTCCACACATTCTTCAGTGCTCCCTGAACCTTCAGCCCCTCACCCACCCTATAACTCAATTTCGCTTCCATGGTTCCTTTCCGTGCCATGATCATTCCCAGATATCCAGGTATCTAAAACACTTCACTTCACCTAACTTTTCTTCATTCAAATTCACACCCCAACTGATCAGTCCTTCAACCTCAGTAAACCTAATAGCCTTGCTTTTATTCACATTTACTCTTAACTTCCTTCTTTCATACACTCTTCTAGGCTCACTCACCATCTGCAGTTTTCAATGAAATCTGTGACCAATGCTGTACCATAAGCAAACAACCACTGACTCACTTCCTAGACCGTTTCATCCTCTACAGGCTGCAAACTCATCCCTCTCTCCAAGACTCTTACCTTTACCTCCCTCACTTACCTATCTATTAACAAATTGAACAAACATTTTAACATCATAAAACCCTGTCGTAGACCAACCTTCACTTGAAACCATTCACCATCCCTTGATAAAAACTTCTCTGCTACTAGCAGCTTTCCTCCCCAGTTATACCCTCCGCTGCCTCATTATTTGTTTTGTTATTCAAATCAATTATTTACTTTGTCTTTCAAATCACTAAATCAGTAATACTCAGTGTCTTGTATCAAAACTGCTTACACACTGCATTTTCTTAATACCTTCCACATGTCATCTGTATCAACTCTTTCAACCCTATGTAGGTGTGATATGATTTATAAGTTTTCTCAATAAATTATCAGGGTCTTTCTGTCTATCTGAATTGTAATTTTCATGGTCATCAATACTGTAACCTAACCTCATGAAGAACTGCTGGCATCTCAGGAATTTTCTACTTGATCTTATGTTTTATAATCTTGATAGATTGAGTGCTTTGTAAAAAAGAAAAAATCCCAGGTGAACCCTCTTTTGCCAAAATAATGGTTTGTATGTGTATTTATAAAAAAATTTATTTGAATAATAACCTATACTTTACATGTTTTATGTTTTATCCAGTGCTTGAGAAACACTGCAGCCTGTGTAGATAATGAGTAATTGACTTCCACCATAAAAGTAGACCATCTTTTCCATTTCATTGTGATCATTATTTTCACTGACTTAATTGCATAATTAGGAAGTGGGTTTCATAGAGACTGTTTCAGAGCTTTGACATAACCAGCTAAGACAAATTTGCATTTTTACCTTCACCATTGTTCATTTTACTCAGGACAATTGTTGTGTATTACCTGCAACAGAGAAGGCTGGACTTGGCTTAACACCAGATGCTAGCATTGTTTAAAATTTTTGTTGGTCACTAACAACCAGTTTTCCTTTTCTGGCTGTAATTGCTCTAACTGATTAGAAAGAATTCTATTCATGGATTTCTTGCATGTCATAGAAGCATTTAAGAGGTACAGAAGTGTAAGGTTAGAAATTATCACTTTTTAAAGTAATTCCCAAAAAAAAGACAAAAGAGGATATTTCCTTGAAGGCTCATTGTTATGAATGAAAAAAATAAGTTGAAAACCTTTTCTCTTACTGTTTTTTTATATCAAAATTTGGTCTGAGGCCCATCCTGTCTAGTTTCAGAAAAGGCTTACTCAATACATGCATGTGCATTTTTTCCAAATAATTCATGAGTATCTCTTTTGACGGTTTCCAGGAGTCTATAGCTTAGAAGATCGTTCTCTAGGTCAACTCTTATACAGCTACATCTTCGCACCAAACACCATATGTGTTAGTCTTTCTCCAATGGCACGACACTTGGTGGTCGGGTTTGCTTCAAACATGCCACGGCTTGTTCCACATTTTGTTACAAAACAGGCAAGTGGATATTCATTTTGGTCTTAAGTTTACTCCATATACTGTGGCTCTGTCATTTAAAAAGTTCAGTACCATAATAAAAGGATGGTTGAAAAACCTAGGGAGAATACATGTGGTTAGTTATAGGTACACTGAAAATGTGTTTACCAAAGAGTGGTGAGTGGAAGGAACTGTAGTAAAAGAAGAGGGAATTTGTACCATATCCATTTTTGTTAAGTACTCATATAAGAGTGGAAAAGGCTGAATTGTATATTATTACCATATTGTTTAAGGAGACAAACAGGGAGAGAAAATTACTCCATATTTACAAGGTCTTCTAAAAGTTTTGAAATTTCCCTGATCGGATGAAGGTTTTATGTCTCCACAGCTACAGATGAAATATAGTTTCATGATGATAAGTAGTTTTGCTGATTTCATGATGATAAATCAGATAAATAAAAGTTATTGGATGAAGACAGGTTAATGCTTAAAGGACAATTCCCACGCATATGCAGGTACCTGATACAGACGAACCTCAAAGCATTTTTGGACCTAATTTAGGTGGCAAATTACAAAGGACATTTTGAATTGTTATGAAGTGGCCCCGATTTTGAGCAATCGGGGCCTGAACATACAGGAGGGTGAGAGGCGTGCAAGGAATAGAGTGAGTTGGAATGATGTGGTATACCAGGGTCAACGTACTGTAAATTGATTGAACCAGGGCATGTGAAGCATCTGGGATAAACCATGGAAAGTTTTTTGGGGCCTGGATATGGAAAGGGAGCTGTGGTTTCAGTGCATTACACATGACAGGTAGAGACTCAGTGTGAACAAATGGGGCCTTTGTTGTCTTTTCCCAGTGCTACCACGTGCGTGCGCGGGGGTAAGGG
>JAUTXX010511518.1:0-11911 GCA_032273605.1 Panulirus laevicauda | reverse complement strand
ACACACACACACACACACACACACAAACACACACACACAAGATTGTATCAGGGAAAGCCACTCTTAAACTGTTGGAGTGGTGGAGACAAAGCACACTAAGGAGCAATGAGGAATAAGGCAGATAATGGAGGAGGTGAGTGACTGACTTTCAATACAGCAAGAGTTAACTTTAATATTCAGGAAATACTAGAAGCTGGAGTGTTGGAAGTTTACATAATGGGGAGAGTAACTGAACGAGAGAATTATATAGTAGTAATGTTAAATCATTAGCATCTCAAGAATTCCAATGATCCAGAGTATATACAGAAGACAAAAAAAGAGGAATAACTGGAATGGTACATGGCATAGTGTAATCTGCACCACCTCAAGGATGGTCAGGTTATGTTGATGGGGATTTTAGGTATAGGGATAGCATGAGAAAACATTGATTCTCTCGGAAACTGAGGGTTAAAGAGACGAAAGTTACGAGTACATACAGAAACCTGTCCTCTGTTGACAGTGTTAGTGAATAAAGGAAAATTAGTGTGACTGATACAGTACTGTCACTACTGGATTATATGAAACCATAAGATAACGTATGGATGTTGATGATATTAGCTGTAATTCACCACCAGGAATAAATGATCATATAATGCTTGATGATGTGATGAATGAAGAAGTAAAGAAAACAAAGATGAAATCATACACAGATAGGAGACATGATCGTGGACACTACACACAACAGAACACTACCAGTAGGAAAGGAATTTCGATAGCTATGGACTCGACCATTCTTCTGAAAGATTCTGTGAGATTTTCAATGAAAGACTAGGAACTAGAGAAGCTGGATATATGGTCTCTTATCACCATCAATATAAACAAGCATTCTTAGGACAGTCATGAGAAAAGATATAGTCCATGTGTTTTGGCGCTCTTCCCTTGATGTTATTCATCTTCTAATGTTTCTGGCAGGAAGGGAAGCCAGGTTAGAGGTTTTCAGCCATCTGTTCGTCTGACTCTCAGTAAAACTATACCAAGAACACGTATTTACCAACCGACTGATATCAACCTTTCGTACCAACACCACAGCCTTACGGTCCTGCAACTGAACTCCCCAGAAGGAAGTAATCTGTTGTTCCAGCATCGTAGCCATATGGTCCACAGTTTGAACTTTCCAGGAGGAACTAAACTCTCGTTCCAGCATCACAGTATCATGGTCCTGTGACTGTACTTCCCAGGAGGAACTAACCTGCCCTGCTGGAGCGAGGAAGGACCGTGGGTCGAGGAGTCTCTTTTTCCTGTTGGTTGTATTTTGTCGTTGGGATCACGTCTACTGCAGACACAGGTCCAGCTCTCCACTTTCACGTGTTTTTTTCCTGTTTTCCTGATCCACCTGCCTTCCTAACCTTCCTGCCTTCCTGCCTTCCTGCCTTCCTGATCTTCCTGCCTTCCTGCCTTCCTGCCTTCCTACCTTCCAGATCTTCCTGACCTTCCTGCCTTCCTGATCTTCCTGACCCTCCTGACTTTCCTGACCTTCCTGATCTTCATGACCTTCCTACCTTCCTGACCTTCCAGACCTTCCAGACCTTCCTGACCTTCCTGACCTTCCTGCCTTTCTCATCTACCTTTCTTCGTGATCTTCTTGTCTTCCTAATCATACTGTCTCTCGGATCATCCCGTCTTCCTTATAATCCTGTCTTCTGGATTTTACTATGTTTGTCATTTTCCTGTCATGCTATTTTTAAAATGTTCATGATCACCCTGTCCTTTTGTCCTCCCTATGTTCAAGGTCAAGTTCTTGTAACCTCCCTGCATCCATGTTCATTCTGTTCTTTTGCTTCAGTGTTTATTCTATCTTTTTGTTTCGTATTTTCTTGGCCTTTGTGTCTCTGTTCTCGATCAGTCACTTTGTTCTTTATGACATTGTGTTCTGCCTGTGATTTCAGTTTCTTTGCTTGTTCTTCTTGTTTTGCCCTTGTTCTCCATGCCATACCAATCTTCCATTTTATCATTTTCTTTTTTTTTGTGACCGACATGGCAGGGACAATACATGTCTCACTCAAGGCAGGTCATCTCAGGTGAGGTAAAAAGAAAAAAGATAAAAAATGAAATTAATCAAGGTTCCGCAAGTGTTTGTAGACCTGACTCATGAGGGAAGAAAGACACAAAAGTGAGGAGGAAAGATGGTCAGCAGGTTACTGGATTACATTCTAATCTTTGGATGTGGAAAAGAGAGACTTTTGGATGTGAATGTGTTGAGCAGGGCAGCTGGTGGGATGTCTAATCATTACTTGGTGGTGGCAAAGATTTATACAGATTTTCGGAAAAGTGGAAATACTATGAATGAGAAGAGAGTGGTGCAAGCAAGTGAGCTTGGTAAAGAGATTTGTGCCAAGAAACACCTGGAGAAATTGAGTGTAGAATGGGTGCGGGTGATTGTCCAGCCCACGACACATAGGGAATACAGAGGTAGAATTCTCTTTCCTCTACCAAAGGGAGAAAGACATGGGGAGAAATTGCGTTTTAACACTAACATATTTAACAAAGTTACTGCTTCCTCACTCTGAAGTGCCTCACAGAACCGAACTGAGATGGGAAATATGATCAGTACGTGAGAGAGAAAGAGAATATTAATAAAGAAAGAGAGGGAGGAAAAGTGAGTTGAAGTTCTTCAAGTGGGACCCTCAGCATATGAATGAACAGAGTTAGAAATAGAAAAGAAAATCTTTGACTGAAATAAGAGAGTAGGTGACAGGAGAGAACCCTGAGGAGCACCACTAGGATAAGATAGGACAGGAATGTAACTACATCGACGACAACTATGATGAAACACTTAAGGGTAAACAATGCATTAACGAACAGAGAGAAGCAATGGCGCTAAAAGAAGGCAGATCAGAAAACAAAGATGTCGAAGGCTACCACAAAAGTTTCATCAAAATCCCTGAGAGTGGAGGACAAGAGGTGAGTTGCACATGGGGCGATTTGCTCGTAGATCTAGCACTGTGAAATCCATGCTGGTAGTCGGAAAGAAAGGAATGGGACTTTAAATGTTTGAGAAAGCGAAAGTTTTGTAAAGTTTCAAAGACTGTGGAGATAGCAGAAGTGAGAGCAACGAGGAGATGGTTGGAGGGGTTAGAACAGTCTCCTTTCTTAGGTATGGGCTGCACCAAGGCGTGCTTCCAAATGTAAGGAAATTGTGAGGCTTTCAGACATAGGCGAAATACGCGATCAAGGTGGTAGCTCAGGGGCACATTCCTTTAGAACTCGAGGAGGTATGCCATCTGAGCCATATGCCTTGTCCACTTCGATCTGGCAGACCCCCCCATGGACGACCCTGCACGAGGAGAATATAAGTTCAGTGGGAGAAGTTGAGACAGGAGATTAGACGAAGAGCATTCAATGTTGAGTTAGAGGAAAACAAGTTGCCAAAAGAAGGGTTAGATCAGTTGGAGGTTAACAGTAGATTCCTCAAGTTGGAAAAGAGGAGGTAAGGTTGAATTCCAGATGTTGTTAGAGATGCGTTTGGTTAAGAACCAAAAAGATATGTCTGTAGAAGAGATCAAGTCATTATACTTTCATTTTATGAAAATGCGCTAGACTTTGCGATGGACGGCGTGCAATGATTCCAGACAGAAATGAAAGTGGAGCGAGTTTCAGGGGGAGGGAAGCGTTTCATGGTCCAATGTGCACCGTCCGTGATGCGACATGGGTCAGAGCAGGAGTGGTCAAGCCACGATTGACGGGAACAAAGATGTTGAACCATATGGGATACAGGACTCCGTCCCAGTCCAGACGACAACTGCTATGCGTTCAGCACATGATACATCCTGACAGTAACCACCCTAAGAGGCCACATAAGCAACTGAGTTCTCCAGAAATGCCAAAGATGGCGTTTCGACTGAAGGGGTTGGGGGTTGGGAGGGGGGCTGGGAGAACAGAGCATGGGAGTTGTAAGATTGGAAAAAAAAAGAAAAAGGAAATAGAAATATGTGTCAGTTATATGTTGTCAAGTGTTATGTCTCCAGATGTTTACTTCAAGTGTAATTTCTATATAGTCCTTGTTGATCATTCTGTTGATTCTGTTCTCTTTCCCTTTCTGTCTTTTGGTTCTTGTGTTTGTAATTGTTCCTTCTCGTTCTTCCTGTGTTTTTGAACTCACTGTTTTACTGTTCTGCTTCTGTTCTTGAATTTCCTGGTCAGTAGTTCTTCCTGCTTCTAATTCCTTCTACTCTTTCGTTCTTCCTCCTCTCTGCTCCAATAGGGCTTGCTCTTCAGGATTTTCCTCTGACTGATGAGACTGAAGACATACTGAGAAGAAAAAGATGCAGACTGACGACAAACACTCCTATAATGGCCAGGGTTAACCTGCTACCACTGAACATTGGGGTACATTCACTAATCAACGGGTGACAAAGTTTCTAATTATAAAACCACCAATTACCTCCTTCAGCAAGTGTCGTTAACCTGAGAGAGATGATTGGCCAGTAATCATGAGACAGCGTCAATCTCACTCCTTGTTTACCATGGTCACAGCCGTGGGTAAGGCCAGGGATGTTAGTCGTGGTGGCTGACGACGTGACCTTGAAGTATGATGGCGTGACCTTTGCTCTGATTCTCATTAGAGGTTAATTCTAAGGCTATGATATCATGCCCACGAGTCGTACCGTCTTGCTCAAGAGATTTAGTGATGGCAAGATGAAGTATAGTGTTACTTATAAAGGTTAGGTTAGGTTAGGTTAGGTTAGGTTAGGTTAGGTTAGGTTATGGTGTGAAAGTGGGTAATTTCTGCAAGACAGACAGATGTTAACTGTTGTGTACAGGAAGGTAATCTATCCTGCTTCAGGGTTGTGATTGTTGTAGTCAGAGTATCAAACTGATCAAGATTAAGCGTTCATTTAGTTCTCACACTCATGAAAAATGGGCTAACTGTGCTCAGGTATTCAATTATTACAACTAGGGGCAAATAACAAGATAAATTCACTTCCTTCGTGATCTTAACTCATTTATAAGCTTATGTCAACAAAGTAAAATGTTTCACGATAAATTTCTTTCCTTGAACGGTGAAGGATAAACTGCTGAAGTTATGATATCATGAATCTGTTCTCAAACACTTATAGGTTGTGGGTTGTACTCAGCGTGACCTAATCGTTATATACTCTGTCGTAAGATTGGTCTAATCCAGCTTTGCTCTCGCGCTCTTTGTTTCACCCCTCACAACATACTGAGGTAGTCAATCCGGTCATTAACTATCATTTGAATAAAGACACCGTCTTCAGTGCCACGCAGACAGCGAGTGTGTGTGGGGTGAGTAGAATACGTAGGTTAACATTGTCTTTATGAATCAGGATCTTCTGAGTTGATTACGTTTTCCTCTGCCTCTCTGTAAGTTCGAAATGTCCAAGATCTTTAGCGCCTCTCGGTATGGTACATTTCTAAAGGCTATCGTCATCTTGACTGCCGTCCTTTGCACTTTCGCAAGATCCTGGATGTTGTAAAGACGAGGAGAGCAGACCTGTGCGTTGAATGAATGTTGTGCAAGATCCTGAGGAATTGTCCATCAACGTACGTAAAATTTCCTTACAGACTTCTGTTTACTAATGGTTTTAGCAACAAATTTCAGGTACTAACTAAGTGCTTGGTTTCAAACTAGTTCGTCTTCTTCCTGATTTTCTCCTTAAACAGATTTGCTCCACCTTCCGCTCGGTTGAATCTTGTCTTGTTGGGTAGACACAGGTGTGTCGGAGGGACTCACTGGTCTGTTGTTGTTTGAATTCCTTGTGTGTGTCTCACGCCCAAGATGTTCCTCCTGATTTTCAGTATTCCTTTCGTACGTTTAGTCGCACTGAATTTCAAGATGTGATTCACGTGTCACCAGCGAAACATAACAGATACGTTAGCATTGCCTCATCCGTTTGTCGTTGTCCGTAATCCGTTCGTTGACCGTAATCCATCCGTTGTCCGTAATCCGTCCGTTGACCGTAATCCGTCCGTTGTCCGTAATCCGTCCGTTCTCGGGAGTCGTGGCTGACGCAGCGGTGATGCGTCTGGCATAAACCGTCAGGCTTAAGTTGAACGCATCTAACTGTATATTTCATACAGTGGTTTCCAAGCACCTTAAGAACCAAAACGACATACGTAAGACTCACAACTCTAGCCTGGGTGTTGCTTATGTGTTGTATAAAAAGTTTACCGTACGTGATAAACTGGCTCAAAATCTGGAGAAAATTCCACCTCTACTCATAGAAATGAATGCAGATGTTTTTCATATTCGTCAAACGACATTTATATCCATTTTCATTTCATTACCAATAATTATGTTGCTCTGCAGGAGACAACTATTCCGTGGAACATCCTTGTTGTCAGAACATTCACTAGACAGACTCAAGTTTCCTTCATACTTTTTGTGGTCAGCGTCTGACTTGATTTCGTTCAAGATCTTGGTGTCGTTCACCAACACTGTCGTTTTCAACTTGACCTTCTTAGGTACACAAAGTAAGGAAGACAGAGGACAGACCCAGCGATCACTGCCGACGGATGTCAGTCCTAAGGATGACCTGCTCAGAGAAACTCCACTTCTTTGCAAAAGGAAATTGTTAGACCAGACGAGGAATGTCCCCCATACCACCATACTCTCTGGCCTTCTGTACAATCTACTATGTGGGAATGTGTCAAATGCTTTCTGGATATCGAGAAATATTATATCCAAGGCTCTGGTGGTACCCACTGCAGTGGTCCAGTCCTCGTGAGTTCGTCAAACAACTTCCTGCTATAAGTTCCAGCTGATGATAAGTAAACAGATTCTGATTTTCAATGTGTTCCCTCATGCTGCTCCTTATAACCCCTTCAACTTTGCAAGAGACTCTGATTAAATACAGTGGATAATAGTTACTTGCAGCTGGCTTTTGGCTCTTCTTAAAAACTGATGAAACTTTTGTCAATTTTTTTCACTCTGTTCGTAAATCACAGACAACAACGATTGATTACCTGAAGGTGAACAAAAGAGTACCATTATCTCTGTTGAAGTTTACCGTTGGAAGGACACTGTTTGGGCCTGGTGCTCTGACAGGTCTCTGGGTCATTAATTACTTTACAACAATCTTGTAACACAACTCAGTGCTGGTCAATGTACTATCCTCGGAAAATCTCGCATAACATTATGGAATAAAGGCCTGACTCTCCCTGCTGAACAAAGACTTGAAATCATTTGTACTTCCGGATAACGTATGTCATTCTATATTTCATGTGGAGTTGATCAAGATACTGCAGACAAAGGTATGACATTTAGTGCTTTTAGATTTTACGAAACTTGAGGGGGACGATCATAGGTAATTCGACTTTGAATCTTAGGAAATCCTCCACAATCTTTACAGTTTATTTGTGCGTCTTTATCTTGAATATTGTGTTCAGTTTTCGTCAGCTTACTGGAAAAAACATATCTAGAAAAGAGAAAATACAGAGTTGAACTACCAAGATGATTGCCATACTGTGTAATATACCTTATGGGAGCCAAGTAAACGACTTAGATTAATTTAGAAAAAGAAGGATATAAGGAGATCTATAATTATAGGTATTCAAAATAATCAAGAGCTTTCATATCCTTGATCTGACAAAATATTTAAGGATAAATTCGTATGATTTCATTGTCGAATACAGATCCGTGGGTTGACTTTTGACCTCGTTTGAGGCGAAATACGTACGCTTTCCTCACCAGTTTGATTGGTTGAAAATAGTGCTGCAGTTAGGAATTTGTAGGGTTCCCCTTGAAGTATCTATATGTTCTTCTTCTCATATCCCACTAATCTGTGAGTTTCTGATGCCTTAAATGATTACAAACAACCCCGAGAAGGACCCAGTGGTCTGTTGCTCTTCGAATTCTTTTGTATTTCTCCCTACGTAAGGCTACCGTGTTCGGAAAGCTGAGCTGCCGTCCCTCAGGGATAAGATATCGTTTCGTAAGGATTGAATATCGTACAAAGAAGGTTATTATCGTACCCTGATAGTTAAACTTCACTCGCTAGGTTAGGACGGGAGTTACTGGTAACTTATCTTATAAAAGTTGAAAAAAAGTACCTTGTGTGGAAGAGATTAGATTACCATACCACAGCAGTCCAGCATCGTACCCAGGAGATTAAACTGTCGTACTCAGAAGGTGGAAATATCATATGTAATAATTCTCCCGCGAACTCCAGCTGAGAAGAGAACAGCGTACCTGTTAATTACTGCTTCTCCTTCTTTGTCTGGCGCAAAACCCTGGAACTCGTGTTTACAGAGGCGCGCCGGGAACGAGGTTCATAAAGCAAACAAAACTCCTCTGCCTGACGCAAACAGGTGCTCAGTACGCCGTGAGACAACTCAGGCCGAAATGATATAACCTAATGGCGTTCTGGACTTCGGTATTTAGGGTTATGTCCACATCCTTGCTAGTGTAAGTGTATTATGTGTATTAATTCTTGCAAGTGTAGGTCCGCTACTTCCTGGTAGAGAAGGGACGTAATTTAAGTAAAAAGTTTCGTTTATATCTAGAAATTTGATTAAAACTAGGGCGTTTATTATTTACATAAATAACCTGTAAATGAAAACTACTATTCCTCAATTTTTGATTTAGTCAATAATACAAGTTTCCAGAGTCCAGGGAATGTCTGGCGCACATTACAAGTTCACTTCGATACGAAATTAAGTTTACGTTTTCTTCGGCCGTTGGATGACGTCATAAGGCGGAAACACTAACGTTAACTTTCTGAATCAGCTGATTAAACGTAAACATGCCTCATCTCCCAAGAGTTACTGTTGCAGATACATTTGTTTACTTTTGAGGTGGGGTCAGAGCACACAGGAAATCAGAACTGCAATCTAAACCTTTATAAAAAGTTTTCGTTCTTTTGAGACACTCGTTTTCTATTTTGATTTTCTCCTTTTAGTTATCCCCATTTTTCATCATTACGAAGAATATCTCATCTTATCACCCTCACTACACAGGAAAAGGATAAAAAATCGTCAAGTTTGACCTGGATTGACGAAGGATATGATGAGAGTCAACATGAACAGTCGAACGGGGAATGAGTTTTGAACCAGCTTCGTCTCGTTGAGGTTTGAACCAGCTTCGTCTCGTTGAGGGTTGAACCAGCTTCGCCTCGTTGAGGTTTGAACCAGCTTCGTCTTGTTGAGGTTTGAATCAGCTTCGTCTTGTTGAAGTTCGAACCAGCTTCGTCTCGTTGAGGTTTGAACCAGCTTCGTCTCGTTGAGGTTTGAACCAGCTTCGTCTCGTTGCCGAGATAACCGAGAGGAACCATTTACTATCCTCCGTGTTGCTGGGTTCCTGTACTGCCTTGCCGGCTGGGACGTGGGTTATATACGTTTCTGGCGTCAGGCAGTAATAGAATTCCGCCGGGGTATCGCATTTCCCGGTATAGAGCGGCGCAGAACGTTCCCTTATCAACGCTTCCAAAGCAATCAGATGTTGGGCCTGAAGGAGGATAAACCTCAAGACAAACATTGTACTTTTCTCACACAGTTTTACAGGAATTTCCCGGGAAAGATCGTATCACAGATTGGAAAGCTAATAACCCGTAACTCTGAGTGCTTTCATGCTTGAATTCAGTCCCCCATTTTTCCTTCATGGTGTTCTGTTTATGATATACAGCAAACATACAGGGCCTTACTCATCTCCGAATACTTTACAGATAAGTAATCTTACCGTGGAGCCAAATGTCAGGCAATCTTGCGTCTTTCGATGATTCAAACTTCGTCAGCAAAATACTGACAACGAAGCGGTGGACGTGTGCAGAAGTAACGAGTGATATGAACGGTGAAACACTTGATAATAATCAGGCTTCATCAATGGTCGTTCTGATGGTATGCTTATCAATAATATATATGTACGTACATACATGCGTATATACATGTGTATATATATGTACGTATATACATGCGTATATACATGTGTATATATATGTACGTATATACATGCGTGCATATATGGACCTATATGGATGTGTATATATATATACGTATATACATGTGTATATACATGGACGTATATACGTGCATCTACGTTGCTTCGGTCACGTGATATCAACTAGTAACATTCATTCCTATATGATTTCTGTCTGAAGGACTTTGAAAATGTTCTTGTCGTAAACAATGGTTTTTTGAGAGATTTTGAAATGGTTTAGCGTAAGCAAGATCGTCTCAGCTTTCCCTCGTATTCTTGCAAAGTAGTTTGCAGTCTTGCTTGTAGTTAGTCCTGAAAGTTCCGTCTTTCTCAACAATAACTCCCTGCACTCCTGTGCTGCTGACTCGACTCTCTGATTTGCTGTTTTCTTTAAGTACCAACTTTCCTCATCCGTTTTCCTTGTCTCTCTCCTGACTGATTGTTTCCCTATTATCTTGACTTAAACATTTCTCTCTCTCTCTCTCTCTCTCTCTCTCTCTCTCTCTCTCTCTTGGAGAGTTTGACGTCATCAGTACTTCCGAAGCTTTATCTATTTACGCGTCTTTCCTTTTTTACGTTGGAGGCTCCAGTAACGGATGAAAGTTCTCATAAAAACTGGGCCTTAATTGAAATATAATAAGGTTAGTAAAAGAGAAAAAAAAGAGACAAGGGGAAATGTCTGCGAATTTTCAGAAAAAGTGAAAAACATGTCTTTTAAAAAGTGCAAAGTTATAGGCATTGGGAAAGACGAGTGAGGGTAGAGGGTTCCAAAGCGTCGATGTGTAGGGAAAGAAATAGTTATCAAAACGGCCTAACCTCGAGTTGACAACGGCTATACAATAATCATGTGATACAGCAGCTTGCCCAGTATTGCATGGTCTAGCTATTGGGTTATTATATTGGACACACAAGCAGCCAGCTCTCGGGAGTAAAAACCAAAGTCATACCTATAGAAGAGGGAAAGTGAAGCAACACTGCAGCCCAGGGAAAGTGGGCCAAGTTTTCAAATTAGCATGAGAGAATTGATGAGTCGGACGGTTGTCGATTCAACTCTGTTTCCCTGAAGACTGAGTGGGCGGCCAGCGAGGGGTTGACTTTGAAGAGTACCTGGAGTCAAGTGAGAAGTCGTCGGTTTATGTACAACAAGTTTTTATTCATACGACTTGAAGGAAAACCAGTGTAAGTATTAATGAAAGGATGCAGAACTAGAACCACCCCATATGTGAGAGCAGTACTGCACATATAAGGACGAATCAATTCTTGGTATAATCAAAGCAATTTTTCAGATGAAAAGAAATTTCCCCATTTAGATAGGGCTACCAGTTTCTTCGAGGTTTTCAAGATAGTGTGGATGTTACAGTAACAACAAATATATTCATGGAGTCAAGAGGTGGAATCACAGATCCGTTAAAGGACAGAGGAGAGTTGTGAGGAATGTTCGATAGAGAAATAGGCAGAGACTGAGTCTTGGAGACATTGAATTTAACCAGAGTTCGTCTACCCAACTGATATATTATGTCTGAGTTTATAAGAGGAGTTATATCAAGACGAGATGCAGATCGAATGAGAGAAGGAGCAGATCTGAAAGATGTGGAGGAATGCTATGGTGAGCCGTCAGCGTATGAGTACGTTTAGTTTCAAGGAAATCGCTGATTTCTTCGGAAAGCAGAAAAAGTTTAGGAAACAGGACAGAACCTTGAAAGACACCGCTGTTGATGGAGAAACGGGAAGAGACTGATCCATCAACAACGACGGAGATAGATCAGTTAGAGAGGAAGCTAGATATGAAGGAGCAAAGTGACGGAGGGAAGCCAATATATGGGAGGGATCGTACAGATAAGGCCCCTGTACCACAACCTGTCAAAAGTTTTGGATGTATCAAGGGTAACTTCACAGAACTCCCAAAAACCTCTCAGGGATGACCACAAGACACTTGTAATATAAGAAAGAATATCCCCAATGGATCTCGCCTTACGAAAGCCATACTGGTGACCAGAGAAA
>JAUTXX010511507.1:0-11911 GCA_032273605.1 Panulirus laevicauda | reverse complement strand
TCCAACAATACATTATTTTGGACAGTAGACTGTTTGGTATCCCTGGACTGAAGTGCTACCATTCCAACATATCACTTTGGACAGTAGACTGTTCGGTATCCTTGGACTGAAGTGCTAAGCATGACTTAGCACATTAAAAGGAACACTTACATCAGTATCATCACAGAAGCCCATAATTACTCCTTCCCTGAGAAATCTGTTAGACTTACCCCAGCTGACATGGCCTTGATCAGAATTCCCACTGAGAATAATGCACGAGTACGACAAGTCATTCTACCTCAAAAACAATGACCTCTACAAGGCCCTCCGTAACAAGGTACACACAAATTTGCCTGTGATGAGAATAAATCCCATTACCCTACTAAACTGCAACATCTGAAACAGTCTAAAAACAGCCAACAGTATGGGAAACAAAGCAGTGGGCAGTCTGAACAAGAAAACTACCCCATTTCCCTGCATCAATCACCTCTTCAATAACAAAGCAGTTCAACTTTATGTTCACTTTATCACCATCTTCAAAGGACTCCCCACTCTTGACCCCAGATACTGCTCAGCATACCTTCCAACCTCAATACTTCAAATAAGTACAACATACAACCAGATCAACATACAACCAGACGGCTACAAAGCCTTGAGGTAAAGTGCTTAACTAAATCCACCTACTCACTTATGCAACTGTACAGGAAGGTCTTCCTTGAACAAGCTAAATCCACTATGCACCAGCATCACTGTCTTCTTTCAAGAATCAAAATGCTTTGATGATTTAGAGACTTAATAAGTATCTCCATTAGTAAGTAAACAAACTCTCAGTAAGTTACAACACACTGCCAACACCACAATTCCCAGCTTACTTTGTGAAATATCCATACTTAACTGGACTTATACAGGTATTGCAAGTTCCAATGACTTAACAATCAGGTAATAAGAAGTCCTTTACCAACCCCTACCTTGTCAGCTTCCAAGACATTGTCTATTGCAACCTATGCGGCTCTAAACTTCATTGACTTTACCAGTGCTTCTGACCTAGTCAACCATAACACTCATTAGTAAAACTATCAAAACTACACTGTAGAGAAGTCTCAATTCATGACTTCTACTTCCTCAGTGAGAGTCACGAAACTGTACTCTTCCATCACCAAACTAGTGGTGTCCCACAAGGCACAATACTGGGACCCTTCCCTTTCCTCATCAATAACAACTCTCCAAGTCATCCTTAACAACCTCTAAATTAGACCTGACCACCACCATTCATAATAATACTAATAATACACATCAGTCTTGCCTCAAATCATGTTCCATCCCTAACTGTCTCCTCAGGCCCTAACTATTTCCAGGAAGTTCACCCCATCAAGCTTCTCAGTCATTCTGACTGATAAAATAAGCTGGAAGAAACACAACAGCATTCTCATAAAATCAAGAAACTTAGCTTCTGTGAGCCTTAACTCATGCATAAATATGTGTAGGTACAATACTTTTATGCTTCCCACATTCACATAATGAATGAAGAGAGAGGCTGACTTACAGGATATACATAAGTGGAGGGACCATTGAGGAAGAGGAGACAGAAGGATGGAATGAAAGTGAATCTGGGTTACAGCCTGAACATGTCGGAACGTGAGACACGTGTAAGGGATACAAGTGATGTAGAATACAGAGGGTGGTAAGCAGCATATGGACTGAACCAAGGTATATGAAGTGGTCATGGAAAATCACAGAAAGGTCTCAGAGGGCTGGCCATTGATAGTAACTGGCTTTGGTGTATCATACACGGCATCTAAAGAGTTGATGTGAATAAATAAGGCCATTCTTGTCTGTTCATGGCATTAACTCACTACGAAGGAAACGATGAACTAGTAAGAAAAATCATTATCACCATCATTATGATTAATCGTCATTATCATTACATGACACGCTAATATTCCACATTATTCCTGTACCCACATCCCTTGCAATAAAATTTCTTAAGGCTTCATCCATATAGATATACGAAACCTTATGGAAAAGACATACCTTAATTCATTAACTTTTTCTTTTGAACATCTTTAACCAGGAACTAATATTTCTATAAAACCTTTCACTGCATACACCAGTTAATTTGTGTGTGGTGTACAAGTTTGCACACCAAGGTAATACCTTCCCCTATCTTGTTATGTTGGTAAATGACATTTTGAGATTTCTTCTTGGTGCCAAGTGCATTTGCATGTGGCATAAAGCATCTCTAAATAATGATAAATTGTGTCTCAATCTAAATGCAGCCATACAAACCCCACTGCATCAAAGGACTTTTAACAGGTGCTAATCCTAGTTGTTTACGATATAAAGCACCTCTAAGTACCAACATCCCATCTGATTTCAGTGAGGGCTGGAAAAAGCAAACCTAACAAGTACAACATGAGTACTGATGCAGTAAACCATTCTGAAAAATGTCTAGTAATTCAAAACCCTTATACAGGCTAAAACCCTTTGAAGTGTACCTCACCAGCCCTCACCCTACCATTAAAGAGCCCTGACTATGGGAATCGACACGAGTTCCCAAAACTAGTCAAACATATCCCATAAACAAAATGCTTCCCTCTAACCTGCTCATCTAAAACCAACAATTACTAAATCCCAGCTGCTTGCTACATAAACCATTAACAGCAATACTCAGTTAATTAGCACACAAGCTTTACTACAAAGAATCTCCTCTCTGAGTTAAACCACTAGTTCATACTCTCCTTTCCCAAGCTCCAATCACTAAATTACTGCAGACAGTGTTAACTAAAGGACCCTTGTGGAGGAAAAATCTTTCAGACAATCATTTGTACTTGAAAAGTTAAGAACACAAATGAAGTTAACCTAATTTGGCAAGTATACATCAAATCATATTCACAAAAACAATTCTTATGTATGCTCAATAATCTTATATGATCTAGATATCGAACTTCACAAAAATCTGTGCCATCAATGCTGAAATTTTAAGGAACATCAGCCAACTACCGAGATAAATATGATGAGTCTTCATACTGACTTCTATTGAAAGATTTTTGTTCTCTGACCCTGATGGTATTCTGATGGGTGATGCCAATCCCATAAAAATATCTTTACAATCATGAGGGAACAAGAAAACTTAGCACAAATGTATTCATCATATTTATGAAAGTGATAATGACCACTCTCATGACCGAACCAACAATGACAGCCAACTAAATTTGTTACTGTTTAGAGCTATTAAAAAATCCAAAAAGTAAGTTTTTCAGCTCAAATGCTGCTCTAGAAAAATCATTTCTAAATATAACCTACCAATTAAAAGTACATTCATTCAAAATATAACATCCATTTACGAGTACTCACCTGTCCATTATTATCTGCTTTGCCCGATTTTCTCTTCTTTGTTGATCCCTGGGTGGAGGAGGCACTACTGTCTCTTTTCCTCTTGCCTGGTGTATCAGGTCGCATCATTCCAGTGTCTATTCCAGCAGTTGCTGCTTGAACTTTTGCCATGAATGATTTCTGCTTGGCTGCAAATTCTGGGTTATCTCTACTTCGTGTTGATCTGGTGTTGGTAGGGGTATTGGAAGCAGAACGGGAATTGCGGAGGCTGGACTTGTCTGAGATGGAGGGTGTCTCTGAACCTGCTTCGGACACTGCATCACGTTCACTGCCCGTATGGGATTCCATGTCACTAAGGTTATCATCCTCCTCCGCAACTGTGTCTTGATTAAGTGGTGTAGAGTCATCTTCTTGTGAGAGTTTTAATTCTGACATCTTACTGCATTTGAAGTGATATCTGCTGTTTAAACCTGTAAAGAGCAAAATTGACTAAGACAAATTACACTTTGAATGCATGAAAATACCTGAGTGGGTCAATAATTCATGAAAACTCATCAAAGGCAACCACAATAAATAGTATCATTCAGTAAAGCCATGGAAAACTTCAAATTTGTACTGGCACCTCCTTACAATCTAAAATAAGTTCATTTCCATCTATCTATCTGTTACCTTTAACTACATTCCCATTTAAATGACTCAAAAGATATAACACAAATTTCCACTATCTAATTTTAGCAATAAGTGCAAAATCAATTGAAATAGGAGGGCTTCAACATCTTATGCCAGTTATCAGTGTACAGGTAAAAGTGACAACCTTAAAGTATACCAGTGTACACTACATTCCACTTATTCTCCTTGTTCCTTCATATCAAACTTTGATTGTATCAAGAGCCTGCTGCCCACATAACCTCAAAGGCTCCTTTCAAGAACAAATGGCAATTCCTTGTCAACCTATATAAACTCAAGGCAGCTTGTTCTGCACTAACTTAATAACCTTTTTAATATGCCAACAATAATGTTCATATATATGTATTTTTGTTAAGACATAGAACAGCATTTCCTAGGTTGAAAAGTTTGCTTAATGATAACCACCATCTTATGAAAAATAAAACAACAGATTCAAACATTACTGAACACTGGGGTGGTGGAGAGGTTGGATTCATCAACACAGTTAGACGACTTCTTTATGGCTATTAATACATTTTCTTAACTCCTTTGGTCTTCCAGAGACATCAAACAAATGATCAAAGCCCTCTATTTGCAGATGTTTTCTCATAACCTAATGAAGTGTGCTGCTAATCTCATGAATATTTGTGATCCTGTACTGTAATGTTGCCCTATTTCTATCTACATCTCATCTTCTTCAAAAGAGGGTGGAGAATTTGAAAGTTTTTCCTGAAAACTTTCCATAAACATTCTTAAGAATCAGTTACCAACTCTAAATGGCTGAAATGTATCCTCAATACTTTTAAAGTTAAAATGAACATCATATGGTCAAGCAGCTGTCACTTGCATAAACTAACAAATATAAATGCGTGAAAAGACTTCATGATGTATACCTAAGAAAACAGACACTGAGAAGTAGAGAAAAACAGTAAGAATGGGTAACACACTAGGCATGTGTCGAAAAGACAAGAATGCCTCAACTATAAACTGCAGACAAAAATATATATCTACAGAGAAATAATATAAATCTTTATACCTGATGACTGCATTTCCTAGTATACCACAGTATAAAGATTAGAACCTACTCCATCAGTTCCATAATTCAACAGGTGAATGATGACAAACAAACTGCATGCATGCACAAAAAAAAATAAATCTTATATACCTGCAACACATAGCCTGGCCACTGTGAGAGAGCACATGAGCAATCTTTAGGGGATAAACTTAGAATCTGATGTGATCTAACCACCAAACATATTGCAATGTGTGTAGCTAGAGAAAAAGAATACTCCTTTGGTCTTTTTGTAAAAATTCAAAGGCCAAATAAGTCTAAATCATCTTATTATCTAAGACAGTTCCACCAAATATTCCATTTTTTACAGTTAAAGCAGTGTTACCAGTAGAATAATTCACACTTCAAGTGCCCATGTACACCATACACTCCTTTTTTCAAGCTATTTTTTCCTTGACCTTTCAAACAGCATTCTTTAAACATATTCATTACAAGTGTCATTCACTATTTAGTGACTGGAAATACATATCAAATATATCAAGTATTCAAAACCAAAGTTATAAAATCATTTCTGATTTACCTATACCAACACCTGTGATAATCATATCATCAATTAAGGTTACTGGCAATATTTCATTGCCAAAATCACTAAATATCATGAACATCCAAAATATTCATAAGGAAACACAAATACATACATATCAAAACTAAGAACACCAAACACTATCACTATCCACATCTCTGGTATAAGCTGGTAAAACATCAATGGCTTATTCACATAAGTGACAAATCAACACAGATAATAATAAAAAATTACAATGGTTTAGCCTATGTTAGTTTATACCAAAATATACAAAGGACAACTAAACAAAAAGACTTCTCAAAAGTATAAACTGCAGCAAATATACTATAAATATATGCATCAAAGTAGGATAAAAGCAAAACTAGGAATCACTGACAATTGGTTACAAAATAAGTCCATTAACATCTGATAATTTGAGCCATGTCAAACAAATGTGCACTAAAAATTGTGTGACAACATTTCTCCCATTCATTACTCATACACCTTTGGTTTGCTGTTATCCTTCTTCTCAAACTCATAAGCAGGCCACAGGATCCTTTCTAAGATGCCTCTAAATCAGAATCTGGTCAGACATGGCTTGTAAAATGAGAGAAAAAATACAGTATATGGATGGTAAACTCTTGACCATTAATAACACAAATAGTGAAGAAATTTTCTTGATTCATATTATCACAGATCAACTGAAGTATAAATATCTATAGCGATTAATAATAAAAACATTAATATTCATTAACATGATGTAAAGTGTACCATCATTTTCGATATGAATGGGAGATCAGGTTTTTCAAATGCTAACCTCCAAGAAATAAGAATTTGTATTTTCACCACAGCATCATTATCATTAATTACATCCACTATTAACGATTGTAATCATAATCAAAAACGTAAATTTTCATCCTCTCAAGTCACTAAAACTGTATTATGACCTGAAGGAATTGTATGTAGTATGTGGAGGTACTTGTTGAATCACTATAAACAAAAGTAAATGCAAGGATGAATATATGGACACATCAATTTCTTTTCTAATAATTTTCAAACAAATATCTTTACTAAACATGTGGGTAATCATGTTGGTACATGTCTCTCTATATGCACAGGATGTCAGTCCAAGCCCCCACAGTTTACTTATCACTAAAGGTAGGGATAAGGAAAGAGCAAACAATTCTATACCTTACACCTTAATTTAACACTGAAAACCAATATACTACCTAATAACCTTCTAATTACATGATTTTCTGGTACATGAATGCATCCAACACTGAAAAATAATCCAGTGAAATAGATTCATCATTGTTTTACTATGAAAAGCATAAGAATTTATGCCTTATTACAGTTATCTGGAAAAAGGTTCTCTCTACAAGCTACAACCATAGCAACCTCACTGTCATAATCAATTCATAATACTAATACACAATCTTGTTGAGGTCTCTCAGATTTACAGGTAACTTTAATGCTGATGCTGCTTGTGAAGTTATCATGTCAACTAATGAAGGCAATTTACATATCACAGTTCCTGCTGAAAGAAAATGCAGACCAAACTGACCTAAAATTTCGAAGGTTGAAACAAACTGGAAAACTAAATTAAAACTGCCCAACCCTCTTCTCATTTTCTTTACAAGACAGGAAATGTTAATGGCCAAGCTGAGTGCAAAGCACACAAAGGATAACACGAAGAATGAGTGAGAGGTATACGAGTGTAACCCTCGGGCATGGGTTGAGATGAACAACCACGTCCTGTCATGAGGTGGAGGAGGAGGTGTAGCCTGTGTCAGCCTGCCCACATCACCCGCCTACTTGACCACCATCTGATTCACTGAGCCAACTACTACCCCCACCACCATCACCACCTGCTATATCACGTACCCCCCCAGCTGATCCACCACAACAACCTACCTCCCACAACCCAAACACGGCCCAGCGCACCTTAAATCCTGGGAAATGGTGGGCAATATGGCTAGGGCAGGGGTCGGGGGTGTACCTGGTAGCCATTAGTGGGAGGAAAGTGTGAGTGTTGGTGCGCCGTGACCGCCAGGCTCAGTGTGAGGAGGGACTCGTGGTCGCGCTTGCTAGCTGGGAACGCCGCCAACACTCCCTCCCCGCCACTCCCCTCCACAACACTTTCACTCCACGAACAACCTTTCCGATCCACTCGCTGGTCTACTTCGACGCTACTCTTGGACTGAGATAACACCTGACGCACCTGGGTAACTGATAAGTTATCTTGGGAGAGGAGCAGTGAGCGACGCGCGTCCGTCCGCCATGATCACACTTGTGTACTGAGCGGTCTCCTTGCCGAGCACTCCCCGCGGACAGGTCCATAAGGTCTACGACCCCAGGCTGAGGGATAGAACTCCGGGCCTTATGGTGGCGCCGCTGGCCTGCCTCGGCGCTTCGATCTCCCTGGCTACGTAGAGATGACAGCAGCCTGCGATTGGAGGCGACTTGTCTACCTCCCTCACCACTACCGCCTTCCTCGCTTTCTTCTCTACCTCACAAGCGTAACGAGAGGAATATGACATGTGCATCCCTCAACTCGAGACATGTAAAACAAGTGGTACAAAGCGGGTGCGCGGTAAATAAGAGGTTTATCTTCCCTAAATGGGGCAAAGTGAGAGGCCTTGGCGACGCTGCGTCCTCTGGGGCGAAAGAAAAGTAACAAATCGTGTTTTGAACTTAATGTAATCCCCGAGTGTGCATTCTTCGGCATAACCACAGGCCTTACGCAGGATCACGGAATGTGTGTGTTAGCAATCCCTCTGTGTGTGGTTGTCATTCCAGTAGCGAGGGTGGTGCAACTTGGGCATGTCAATGAACAATAGCAAGGGAAATTGTGTATGTTTGTTGTTCCGCCGAGCACAAGAGACGCAATTTATCAGCACTACCGCGAGACACGACATCGGATCGCCTACTATAATCTGAACAGTGTCATTAGACAGATAAAAGTTATGATATCTGGTAAAATGTATTTTTAACTCATGACTTCAACTGGGGAACTCCCTTCTCCCCCCCCCCCCCGCCCCCTGGGCCTGAAGGGCAAGGAAAGGAGGAGGCACGGAGAAATATACAACAGGAAGGTACGATATAAATAACCCTCATTTTCTTCACACAATAGAAGGCTTGTGTTATCATCGTGTAATCTGTACCATGCGTCAGTATAATCACGTGTAATGGCGTGTCTTCAGTGTTTTGGAGGCGGAGGGAGGGGCAATTCATTGATCACACAGTGTAGCAGTGACGAGTGTGGTATGACAAGCTGCCCACCCATGGTTTCCCCTTAATTCCAAACAATTAGCTGCACGTCTGGCTCGTTCTCGAGAGGATTTTAGTACTTACCTGAACAAAGGGTGTTGCTACAGAAATGTTTTCCACTCTCTTTCTTGTTGTAATTATGTGTAGTTAGGTTCATGCTTGTTTGAGAACCAGAGGTGTTGGTCAAAATAATCACTCAACCATCCAACAAGGCCACTTGAACAAGTTTTTATGCCCATTTTACCAAACGCAGGGACTTGCAAGAGGCAATACTTGGCCTACAAGTTACTTAGGCCAACATACCTGGAAAGCTGGTTTTTACAAAGCATATACTACATATTCATCGATATCTTGATTAGTGTTACTAAAAGCAAGTAGCAAGAAAACTTTGCCGGCAAGAAATTGGTCCCTGAATTTTTGTGACCTTGAGTGGTATTCCGACTAACTGGTCGTTGTGAACGAAGCATTGACATTTTCTTGTTTTCGGTGAAGCTTGAGCCTGTAGATTCCAGTTAGCCTTACCTTTTCGCACTTGAAGATAATAATAAAAATTCAAATTGAGACAACCATATCATGTTTACTCACACTGAAAATGCAAAGTATTATACATAATTTCAAATTGATACCTACATCGGTGGTTAAATATGTAAGTTTTATCAATACCTTCTTTTATGATTTTAGACAGTTTTCTTATAAAAAAAAATATCTACCCTTGGAAATATCTGCATGAAGGAAAAATATAGTTGGATAATATTGTATGGTAAGACAGCTTTTCCTTCTACTACACTGAATATCTAATATACTTAACGCTGAAAGATCCCCATCAGTGTTGCAACAAGATATGTATACTAATTGGAAAAAAAGTAGTCAATATTTTTCGAAAACGCTACTGATAATTAACATGACTCTAGGAATTCAAGACTATGATATCAACTCTACGAATAATTACGTAGGTACTGCGAGTCCCAAATCTACCAATCATAGTCTGGTTTATGAATTGTAAGCAACTTGCAGCCGGTAAATGTTACTAAAAACATCCAAATTACAATCTGATGTTATTTATGCGTAACTAATCTACCAATCACACTTTACGACACAAACCAATGAATGTGACCAAATCCACCCCAGGGTTTTCACTCTAAATATGCCTCCATATCCACCAGTCAGTGCAGACACACTGTAAGTACATAATCAAATCCACCAATCAAGATCAACAGCCATGAGATCAAGTAATTAAACCCACTGAAAAGACTGTATGCTCCCCTTAATCCACCCCGGATTATAATACCCCTTCGTGACGTGGTCGTTCAATGTCCGAGCCTACATCATAAAAGGCTTCGGCAACCTTCCAAGGCGCGAGGCCTTCCAATTCACCGAAGATGGAATGCCCTCCATGCCTTGGCTGACACAGAGTATGCTAATTATGCCGCGAGATTTGGCAAGATACGCCACGCACGAAGCGTAAGTCCGCCATTTAGTGGGAGGGAAAGGGGGATTGGAGGTAGGGGGAAGGCTAGGTCTACGCGAAATGAGTTTAGATAATAGATTTCTGAAATTTTATCGTTTTTCAATTACACCCAAAATGTGCAGTAATCTCTAAACCCTTCATCTACGTCCGATTATTTCATAAACGGTCTACTTCCTGCATATTCGCCATGGAGAAGCGTTAAAAAAGTATATAACCACCGGAGAATTGTAGTTAAAAAAAAGTTATTTCGTTAAGGCAAAGTTCTGTCATTTCAAAACTGTATCAAAATACTACGTTGAGATAAAACTAGACAAATAATATCTTTATTCTGATACTGCTAGCAGTTAAATGTCAGAAACATTAGGAACAAAACAGGGTCTACCAAAAATTACATTTTTTTTTCATTCACTCAAATAAACATACACACATCTATTTACTTATTCACTCATCTCTTTACACAAAAAGCTTTGTCACTGACTGTAATACCAGTGTTTAATTACCAATTCTTTACTGCCGTTTAGCCACTATGTGATAGTCGTACAATGCAGCACGCTCGCACGCACAAGTAAAATATGTTCGGTGACAGGCATGCAAGCACGCGAAAAAAGTAGTAAAATCGCTCACTCACTCCCTGGATTTACTTCTCCATACATAGAGCAAAGACGAACTAGCTTCAGTACTCTAACCCAACGCTCAGTGTTCCATAAGCAACAAAAGACAATTAAGACTACCTAGCCTACATAACAGGACATAAATAGCACGCACAATGCTCACCCGATTAATTGGCATCTGCGACGAACAAAACCTATTTTGGCATGCCTTTGATCCTCCTCGGGGGCCTCCCCAATCGTACAGCTGGCAGGTGCTAGAGGTATCGAAGCCGCGCGGGTCCAAACGACTCTGGAACGGATCAAATCCTTTTGTGCCTACGGGATGGCGGATCGGATGCTGATGGAAGGGATCAAAACCCTCTATACTTTTGGGATGGAGGATCTGGCACTGATAGAATGGATCAAATACTTTTATATTTCTGCGATGAAGGATTTGACGCCAATGGAAGTGATCAGATACTCGTAACCCCTCACCCTGGAGGATATGATGCCGAGACAAATCTCTCTGTCTTAAACTGATATGGAGGATCCAACACTAATTTGAATAAATTCTTTCATCATTCCTTAATAAAGGAGCCCTACGCTGTTGCCACAGAAAAATAAAATCCCTTTGTAGTCACAAGGTAAAGAATAAGGCGCCATGAAATTAAATTCTCATATTCTTTCAAGACTACAGATCTAGCCCAGACGGAGGAAATAAAAAATCCTTCTTATCCCCGCAGAATGGAGGATCGAACCGTAATATGCTAAGCGTCTTGAATCGGACATGCAAAAACTTCACCGACATGACCCATCTCGTTATGCAATGAAATCTGTTGACTTACATTTATTTTCATTATTAGATGGAACTGTATACACTTAAATGTGTGTAATATAGCTAGACTCCTATTTCTATATGGACAAAACAACACTTCACAATAACTCCGCGCTTTCAGAGTTTCTTTTTACTGCCACTGGAATAAGTTACACACACACACACACACACACACACACACACACACATATATATA
>JAUTXX010511485.1:0-11912 GCA_032273605.1 Panulirus laevicauda | reverse complement strand
CAGCAGTTGTGGACACAATTTAGTTGGTGTGTCATGTTTTGGGTTGCTGGGATTCTAACATTTCCTCTACCGTAAAACAATGGCAGTTGTGGTGAGTGGGAGGTAGCTATGCCCTCAGGCGTGTAATGGTGTTTGGTTTCTAGTAATGCACGCTCTTGGTACTGTAGGACTTCAGCAGCAACGGAAGGCTGACCATGGTGACAACAGAGCCGAAACATCAGGGTCTGCTAGGAAGGGCTAAAGGCCTCACACACCGGGACAAACTTCTTGTCAACCATATGTACGGATGCATTGGTGAGCACTACCCACAGCCTCATATCTTCCTAACTCTCTCCTGTTCTCAGTAGATAATGACCAGGCTTAAATAACGAGAACTCCTTTCCAGCAATGTATTGGATTGTATGCTTTGTAGAAGCAAACTGTATCCTTTATCGAAGATAACAACAGCTGTCTAAATTGGCAATAAAAAAAAATATAGGCTTCGTTATGTTCTTATCTCACATCTTTATACATAGAACTGATTCTACAGACAAATGGACGCTATGTTGCAGCCTCACAGACACCTACTGCAAAGGAGACGGTTACGTGGGACGCAACTGTATGTGTGTGTGCCCTCCAGGGACAGAAGGTGACTTATGTCAGCAGCAAAAAGGAGATTATTACAGTGAGTATGTCGAGAACGTTGCAACACCTGGCACTGGTGTATGTAAGACAGAGGTGCCCAGGTCGTTTAGGTACCCACAGGTGGAGGGGCGTAGACCTCGTGTGAAGGGACCTAAGACAGAGTGAAGGAAAACGAGTTGTTGGTACGTGATGATCCTGCCATCACTGGCAGGGATCAGAGGAGTTAGTAGAGGACGAGGAGTCGTCGTGTCTGGTCGCTCCCGCAAATGAGGTCTCGCCATTTGATCACAGCTTGCATGGGGTCACCATCATGGTACGCGGTAGTGAGGCGTTCATGACGCCCTGTATGCGTTTACTTGGTCACCTCACCTATATAAGATATACTGTCCTCACTGGTAGGCGTTACATTAGGTTTAGGTACAAACTTAAACTAAGATAACCTAACCTGGCTAAGAAAAAAAAAAGGAGGGATATTCAGGTAATCCGTTTTTGCTCTTATATTGATCATTAAACAAAAAGATAGTTAGTTTAGACAATACAACATAATGTATTAGTTGAACGTGTATTTCTCCCAGGTAACATGATGCCAGCCTGCAGCCAAGTCATTGTCAACGAGATGACCTTCACCTCACCTCAATACCCAAGACCCATCCCCACTGGTGAGTGCCATTCCTATCCCATCATGCTATGGCAGGAGGGTGTTGGGGATAAAGAGGCCTCGACCTCAAGTGAAGGGAATCGAGTTCAACAAACAGCCACTGGAGGACCTGGACGCCTCGCGCAGGTCGTGTCCTTCCTCGATGTGGATAAGCTTTCGGTCACTCTCATATAACTTGTTTATAAATGATAGGTATCTCTTCCTGCTACTAACATACTACTTTAGTTAAGGCTTCGTATTCCTCTATGCATGTTTTAGACGAGACAAAATTAATGAAATACATTACCTTTACCCTGCCAAGACTAAAGCAAATAAGTCTTACCAATTATTTGCATATTAATGGAACATCATGTTATAGATAAACTTAGAAGTCAGCTGACATTATAATACTCTTTATTGTCTGATCAGATTAATCAATCTAGCAAATAATAAACAAGAAACGTAACATTAATTCTGGTGTCTCTTGGCTACAGACACATGGTGTGTTTACAAAGTGCAGTCTCCCCCCGGCAAGGTGGCGGAGGTAACCTTCAGACACTTTCATGTGCGCAAGACCAGCAGTAAATGGCCTAGGCGATGCCAGAATGCCTTCCTCGAGATCAGGGAATCTGGATTATACGACGGCGAAATGTACGTTACGTTGTGCCTGTTGCTTTTAGCATGTAAATCAAGGAAGTTCATGGTTGACACGGTCTCTGGACTCGACTGCCTCAGTCTTTGAACAAAGTAATTACAAAGTAGATGGAACTATACTATCCCACCACTTCTTCCATCCCCTGTGTCATAAGTTGTATTTTTACAGTTTCCGTCTCACTAAAGTTACAAAATGCATATGCAGTTAACAGATATCTTTTTAAGAAGGACTCTAATATATGTCACTTAGCTAGGGACATTCAACTCTTACTTTAGATCAAGTTCGTATCGCTCACCAAAAATTATTTGTGGCTGTACCCAAAGCGTACTTTCCTCCAATCGGATCATTCTTTGCCCTGAGTCAGAACTCCCTCTGTAACGCCTGTTCCTACTCCAGCACTTGAACTTGACCTCCCACCACTCGTTCGTTTATTCCTTTCCCTGTGCCAGAGGTCCCTTTTCTGTACCAACACTGTCCTTGCAGGTTCTGCGACAGAGACATAAAGACCAACCAGAGTTTCGTCAGCACCAGCAGGATAATGATTTTATACCTCGATGTCTTGCTTCCTGGATCAGAGGGCTTTACGGCCGACGTGAAGTTCTTTAAAGCCACTAACCCGCCAATGGAGAAGCCAGGAGGCGCTGGGGGCCTGAGAAGTCAACTGTGGCTCCAGGTGTGCTTCCTGTTCGTCGTCTACCTCACCCATAGCCTAATGTAGGTGGAACTGGTGGGGTTCTAGGCTTCCTAACAAACTGTCGGAGGAAGTAACCGCGGGCTTGACGCGAAGTCCAGGAGCCTGGACTTACTGCAGTTTATACTTCAAGGACATGAATCATTGACGGATCAAAACACTTAAGTATGATAAAATTACAGTTTTTACTTCTGCACTGTTAATCAATTCGTTGGCTCGAGTGATAGTGGGTTAATGGGGTGATTTTAGTTCCACAAGAATAACGTCCGGCCAGGCCTGTTACACAGGTGGTGCGGTGCGCCCTAGTGACAGCAAACAGGTCGCGATGGTTAACCCAAGCCAGGTCACTAGGTTTGACTTCTGGTCACATTCTGGCCCGATGCTAGGTCACTAATGCTGATTCGAGGCCAAATCATAAGGGTTGACCCATGGTCAGGTTCCTTAAAGCTACCCAAAGCTAACGTACTAGGATTGACTTGAGGCAGGTTACTCGAGTTGACCCAATGTTGTGCACGACGACAGGACGTCCTGACCTGGGAGCAACCCGCCTCTACCTGCAGCTGTACCAGTGGGACCCGTCTTCTCACGGGCGGTGACTACGTTAACGCTGTCCAAGTGAGGGCTGGCACGTACCTACCCCCGCTAGGGCTGCAAGAAGCCGACCCGAAATCTCCGGCCTCTGTGACGCATGTCACAAGCTCGGTACCCTTAGGCACATCGCTCAGGTATGCCCACGTACCTACAGGGGTAGGATGAAAAGACACGATACCATCATTAACTTTGTGGTCGGCCAGTTGAGATATAAGGGATACAATGTGGTCCGTGAGCCTCGTATCCCCAACGCAGGGTCCTTAGGAAGCCGCCAGGCATTGTGGCTTCCAAAGGCATAAAGACGATTATTATCGACGCACAAGTCTCGAGTTTGCTCCGCACTCTCAGCTGCACACGAACACAAGTGCAGCTGCTACGGTACCCAAGAAGTCCTTCCGAGCGTACGGGATTTAACCAGTCAAGACTCCGTGCGGGTCACGTCAGCTACTCTGAACTGGCATGGTGTCAAGAGAGTGCAAGTGCTCTCAAGGAGGTTAGGGCTTTCCTACCGGGACCTCGAGGTGTGCTCCGTGAAGGCCCTAAGCTGGACCCATTCTCTTTACAGGACGTGGTCCAAGATCACAGGTTGAGATCGGTCAGCCTGCCTGTAACATCTGATGTTCGGCCCTCGGGCTGGCGTGGGTGGTACGCCCCTTTGTGCGTTTGTAGAAGGCGAGAGCTCGTCGTGCCCCATGGCGGGTACCTTTTCCCGAGGGAAGTTTGACGAGGCGGAAAAAGCCGACATCTCGGCAGGGTAAGCCGGTTACTCCCGTCCGTCCGACAGCTCTGGATAATGTGCGATGATGGGGGATCCTACTGTGGCTCAGGGGGGGGTGAAGTAAGGTATCGAACCACCTTTCCGAACTGTCAATGGTCTCTCCTTACTTCTGGCTTTGCTATCCGCAGTCTGATCTGTTACCTTCCTCTTGATGACCTACACATTTCTGATCAACGATTTGCTTCACTATCTACACGTATCCTCTCCCCCTCTCGGTAGTTACTTCCCTTTCATCCTAGACTGATAATTGGCAATAGAAAAAAAAATGGCGTGACGTGATGAGCCTTTGGTAGATGACTCAGACTTTCAGAATGACGCTCACGAAGCCCTTGTAGACTTGGGGTTTTATTGTTATCTTAATAAACTTGTATCATGGGATCATGTGATTTCAATCTTCCTCATCACTTTCTGCATGTATTAGCCCTATGAGTCATTTGGCTGTAGATGACCTTTTACCATTGGTTATTTTCACCCTTGTAAGCTTTCTTTATTAAGATTATTCCAATATGTCTCTAGTCTTTTAAGATGTCGAAGACTTAACATGATACACCTCTTGCTGACATGGTTTACCGAGAAATCAGCAATTTTTCTTGATATTTACAAAACACTATTACTGCGCGGCAGAATAATTCCAGCTTTGATTTGGTCATTCCTTTTTCCCAGTTTCTGCTGAAGCAGTGTAGTGTGTTGGGGTCAGTAATCCATACATCATTCATGAAGGTTAACGGAGGAGTAAATTGCTCCCAACCGACACATCTGTGTATCAACAATGCGCCGCCATATTGGAGCCTCTTTCCAATTTGCTTTGTTTACTTGGGTTATTCACTATTTACACGTCACTTTAGAGTAATTAGTGCCGTTGTAATCGGAGTCATTTGTGAGAGGTTTATTGATCCTCGTGTATGTTGATAAAATGTTCACATTTACAGTGTATTGTTATCTTTCCAACGTGGGAATTTGACAAGGCAATAAGTACCCCTGAAGTGCACGGTCATTTGCCGCCATAGAGCACACTTCCTGAGCGTGGGATGACGTCGTTTCAACAACGCCGCGTTAAAGACTTTAATCTTCCAGGGATGAGCGGCGCGTAATTGGTAAATCACATCCTCCTTAAGTAGCTGTTGCGTCGATAGGGCCTAAATTGCCTCTTATATACGACTCGTGGATCGATGGGACTGTAGACTTGAGGTGAAACATGCTATTCATTCCAAAGGGCAAAAGTGGTGGCAGACGCCACTTCAAGCCTCCCAAAGTGAGAACAATCTGCAGCAGACGAATGTTGAACGGACATGCTTGGATCTGATGATGTCTGGAGGAAGAAGAACTGGAACACAGATTTCCCTGGCAATTTTTATTATTATTATTGAAAATTACAAGTTTAGATTTATGACAGACAGACAAGAGAGCCTTTGATCTCAGTATTCTGATAGATGTTATTGATCATACACTGGAAGGTATACACTCTGGACACTCGGAACAGCGTTCTTGCGGAAGAAGTTCATCTCAGATGCTTTAAGGTAAGGCGTTGTCCTTGTGAGGGTGTGAGGGAGGGGCCAGCTCCTCACCGCGAGAGCCCTCGGCTAGAAGGCGCCCGTGTCCGAAGGGAAATTCCACCACCATGGCTTTCTGGGCGCCGATGGGTCCAGCGTTACCGAGTCTGCTGAAGACGAAGGCCTCCCTGGGGGGGTTCTGCTGCTGTCGCTGGTGGTAGTAGAACGGGTGCTGGAATCCCTGGAAGTCCTTCTCGCTGCTGTCGAAACTCTGGATGTCTGCCATGGGGGACACAGGTCAGAGCTGAGGTCACAAGACTTGTACTGTACAGAAAATCAACAGTGATGTGTAACTGTGAGATGCACACTGCACAGTGTCTCTTTCACTGCACAGAAACGACTTTGAAGACCATAAGAAAATGGCGCTTATATTATATAAGTAAAATCTTAAAGAGACACTAAACAAATCTGCCTATGGATGTGTGCATATTTTCTATATAAAGAACGAGGAATCGCAAGGGCAACTAAAGTAAGCACTTAAGATATGGATACTTGTAATTGAATGTCACGCGCCCAGAAAATACAGTAAAATATATTCTCATTTTCTGAACGGTCATGGGTTTTGACTGGTTCAGTGATAACATAGGAGTAAACATTCAGACTTACTCGTGGGGCGACAGAAGTCAAGACTAATAAGAAACGAAGATATCTTAAAAACGCATTTGATAAGAAAGGAAGATGTCAACAGCCAAGGCTGCCACAGTAGAGACAGATGAGGAGTGGAATATACGAAGAAAATGATGATCATGCTCATGAAAAAAAACGAAGTCCGGGGTGACAACTGACGAAGATGACACCGGATAAGGAAGATGAGGGAGGACCTTCCGTGAAGGACACCCTCACTTGTCCGTGTCAGGTGAGGATACTGACCTCATTTGTCCCGAGGGGCGAAGGTACTGAACTCACTTGTTCATTCTAGGTGAGAATACTGACCTGTTGTCCATGTCGGGTGAGGATACTGACCATCGTCAGCGTCGGGTGAGGATACTGACCTTCGTCAGCGTCAGGTGAGGATACTGACCTTCAGCGTCAGGTGAGGATACTGACCTTCGTCAGCGTCAGGTGAAGATACTGACCTTCGCCCGTGTCAGGTGAGGATACTGACCTTCGTCAGCGTCAGGTGAGGATACTGACCTTCGTCCGTGTCAGGTGAGGACGCTCACTTCCCTTATCCCCGTCAGGTGAGGGAGGAGACTAACCTCGCTTGTCCACGTAGAACTCGGGGTCGTTCTTGAGGAGAGTGTAGATGATACGGGCGTCCCTGAGCTGTTGCTTCCCGGAGATGAGAGAGAGCCAGTCCTGTGAGTGGTCACGGGTCGGCGAGTACCGTGCTACCACCACGCCCACCACACCGGCCACCTGCGCCACACAAACACTGCTTAATGCTCTCCCTCACCACCGCGTGTACATTAAATGTTGGTATATGGTGATGCATGGAAGACAGCGGGGAGAGGGAGGATCTGGCTGTAGCATAACACCCGTGCTAACCATGATGTGATACAGGAAAGATGTCTGGTACAATCTGTCTACCACACATCCCCTTGGTACAACCATACTACCATACAAAACCACCCTGGTACACTCACTTTACGATACAACACCATCTTGATACAATCAGTCTAGCAGATACTACCATACTCATACAGTAGACTATGCCACACTCCACGACATAAATCAGCCAAGCTTCCAAATAAAACCATTCTGTCGGTTCAACCAGTCACCCATACTACACCGTCCAAATACATCCAGTCATCCATACAGCATCATTCTGTTGATACAAACAACCATTACCCTGATACATCCAGTCAACCATACCACCATACACTCTCGACCATAGACAGCCAGCCAAGCCACCGGCCCAAACATCAGTCAATCATACTCCCACTCCTTATACATCTCGATGACCATGTACCTCCAAGCTAATTCAACCAGTCAGCCATACACCCTCACTATGCCGCAACCCGTCAACCACATGCCCGTCTGTAACACAACCAGTTACCGGTACAACCGCAAAACACAACCAGCCAACCAAAACTCGCATTACCACAGCCAAGTCGCTCACACACCAAGACGCGCTCAAAGTATATTTCCCGTTGACACAAGCTCCACCTCCGTGTCAGTATAACAGGAGGGGAACATGCGGGCACTTCACCTCTTGCGTTCACTTTTGCACGGAACTCACCAGGAGAACAAGAGAACAGCGCATGAGGACGATGGTTGAGGGATGACAGAGAGAGGAGCTCTTGTCAGAACGGCTGCTACCACTAATCTGAGGTTGCTCCCCACACAGCCCCTGTTTATATACCCGCTGGCGGTCCCCCTGTGTGCCCAGGGATTGCAAGGATAAGCAGCTTATTGGAACCCATTCACCGTTCCACTCGCTCGTTTCTGCTCAGCTTGGGGCGTTACCTACGCTTGTGAAGGGTTAGTGGGAGGAGTGAGGAGGAAAGTTAACCCAGCAGTTCTTTATTGTTACAATAAGAATAATAATAATTACTATCATTATTACTATCATCATTACTATTATTATTATTATTATTATTAGTATCATTATTATTATTATCATTATTATTATAATTATTACGATTATTATCATTATTATTATCATTATTATTATTATTATTATTATTATATTCATTATCATTACCATTAATCATTATCAGTATTGTTATTACTATTATTATTATCATCATTATTATTCGGGAGGATGAGATGCGTGCAGGGAACAGCGCAAATTGTACCCGTGTGGTACATGGGGGGCGACGTGTTGTGAATGGGATGAACCAGGGTATATGGAGCAGTCAGGAGAAACCACGGAATACTGGTAAAGCTGTGGAAGCTTGGCTGTGGAGAGGGGTGTGTGGTTCTGGTGCATCCTACATAACAACTTGTGTGGGTGTGAACGATTGAGGTTCCGTGTTCCGTCTGTTCCTGGCGGTACCTCGCTCAAGCGTGAAACTGCCAACAAGTGTGATAAAGAAAATCACTGTCTATTATTATCACTATCATCATAATCATTATTATCAATACATCGTGCCTCCAGCTACGCCTCCACCATCACACACAACGCCTCCCCTGGACAAGGTCAGGAGTCATTCCCCGACACCTTCATCTGATACAGTGCCGCCCCTGAATACTTCAATCACGGCACCACTCCTCCCTCTTACTCGTACCTTTCGCGAGGGGAAGAGCTGGGATGGGGCCGTCTGAAGCTGGGGCCCCATGCCAGACTAAAGACTGACGAACCAATAGCAACACAACTTCAACCACACATCACCACATTACTCGCCTCTCTCCTACCCATATACTCACGCCATCCTTGACACTGGATAATGATCTGATCATGCCAGAGAGGATGTGAGAGAGGCAGCAGGACCTGAGCTAGCGTTCCCTGGACGTATTCAGGCAAACAGACCGGAGGGAGGATCTGAAGTGTGGCCCATTGTTAGCGGTGGTCAAAGCGGGCAGCGGCAGTCCAGGCGAGGACAATGGCATCGCTTGTCTCATCCCGGGCCAGTCCTCCTGCCCCTGTTGACACTCTGGATGATACGTCTAGCATTCCCCAACCTCTCCCCTCCCCTCCCTCCCACATAACCACCACCACACCCACATGACTCCAACACCAACCACGCCCACTGCTAGCTACCTTCCACCGCGCCCACGTCAGAGGTCCACGCCCATCTTCCTCCAGAACTAGAAGTGGTGACCAACATTGACATCATCGCCTGCCAACACTGGTACCACCAGTACCTTGCACTAGCGCCTGCCAACACTGGAAACCGAGGAAGGTTCTAAATATCTCATATCTTCCACGTCATGCACGCTTGGAGCGCTGATTGGCTGGCCAGGTACTGACGTCGGAACTGTGAATCTGACTGGATGTCCAGATGCTGACGTCAGAACTGTAAACCTGATTCGCTGGCCAGGTGCTGACGTCGAATCTGTGAACTTGACTGGCTGGCCAGGTGCTGACGTCAGAGAACATGACCGACAGGCCGGGCGTTGACGTCGTTATTGTGAGTCTGGAGGGACACGACGATCGTTCCTTCGTCAGTAGGAACAACGCAAGAGGCGCCCTGCGGTAGAGGGCTCGGCCCTACCCACCCTCGCTACAAACGCCCTGTCTCCCAAGGAAGGAACCTACCCGTCCTCAGCCAACCAGACACCGTGTATCGAAGGTATGAACAGCGGCGCATGTTGGCTCCTATGCCTCACAGCTCCTCCGCACGTCAAATTCTTTCGCTACAACTGAAGGAAATGGACGCCTGGGTTTTTGATTGTAGGTTTTCACCAAGAGTCTGGGAGACTGGTCGCTCTGCCGTCCATCGAAATAGAAACAAATACTTCGTTTGGCTTCACGTGATGTGTGGTCTGGGTTATCCACTTTCTGCCTTCTCAGTAAAAACACCTCCAAACGTTGCCTCCCAAGTTCCACTGTAAGATTACCTCCAAATGATACCTCGAAGTTCCTCGGTAGGATTCTATTACAACGCATTTCATCTGCTACAGGTATACTTGAGGTCTTCCGTCCAGCAATTAACATGACTCAAGCAGTTTATTTACTCATGAACTCATGAGTGGATAGAAAAGGAAGAAAGGGGTATAGCCTCCTCGAATATCTATTCCCTCTGAAGGAATTCATCGTTTCCCTGCCACTGATTGTAGGGCATCCTAGACGCATAGAAAGTTCCACTCTTCAACAGGTTTTTGGTCACAGTGGGCAAGGTGACCAAGACATGTTTACTACAATTGTTGAGTTGTTCAATGGCTGTTGACCAAAACATAGCGATGCGACATATAAATTACTACGTCCTATTACTATCAATAGGTCAAGGGTCAAGGTGGGAGGTAATGAGGTGGTACCAAACGCTTGTGCATCGAATATATCCTGACTGGGACAACAGATATTGACTAAATTTATACTACAAATACTACATGTAAAGTTGTACTACAGATACTATATATAAAGTTGTACTACAGATATTACATATAAAGCTGTACTACAGATATTACATATAACGTTGTACTACAGATATCACATATAAAGTTGTACTACATATACATCGGATAAAATTGTACAAGTATTAAAGTTATGTAGGCTGAGAGTCAGACTACGGTCACTTAAAGTCACAAGGTGAGACTCGTCCGTGGGTGTGTCAACATTACACGCAGGAGGTGCAAGTGCTCTACAAACTTATTTCTCTGTTTTCTTCATCGTCTTAATCAAACGTCTGGATCTACATTCTCTCATTCAGGATCCTGAATATATAGGTATGAGGCAGACGTCGAAATACTTATAAACCGAGAGGCCAAGTGGGGCTTCCTGGGTCTTCGTGAAGAGAGTCCTGGTTTCCAGCCTCCCTCTTTCGAACCTCCCTCCCTCACCGTCCTCTGACCTGTCTACCGTCTCCCTGAGCTGTGGACAGGGTCCACGAACCTATGGTTGACAGGACTGTCTGTTGGGTAACAAATTCTGTCTCTTGAATCACTGAACCATTATCCTGTGAAGCTTCATATACAGAGAGACTGAACTTGACACGAAGTAGTACACAGATCAAGTCAAGGGTGCGAAGCTCATTCTCCACAGTCGAAGCGTCCGAAACGTGCGGAAAGGTTCACTTCCCACTGTAACATAACGAGAGAATCTCCAAGGAAAGAAAGGTTTACGCACACATGTGGTCATGAGATGAAAGCATCCGCAGTTGCTTACATAACAGAAGTACCAACTTACGCAAAAAAAGGACCATAACTTCACTGTCTCCAATTCAGCGACACCAAGTACACATCTGCTTCAGAAAAAAGCTGTAAACCATCGATTTGAATTCTGAGTTGCTTCTTTTCTCGTTGTTCCTCCTCTCTCTGTTAGCTATACCGAGTTTGTCTTCTTCTTTCTCCAGTGTTTGATATCCGTTATTCTTTTATGGATTTCTGTCTACCGATCCTGAAGGTGGCTCTAAACAGCCACATTTCAAAGTTACTCCTGAAAACAAAAACCTAACTTGCCATCCCCAGTGTTCTGGTCGCCTTAGGGTCTTGGAGAGAGACACCACTTCTCAGTCTCTTCGGTTGGAAGGAATCGAAGACCTGTCTGTCCTCACGGTAAACACACGACGCCGTAATCTGTCTTGCAGTAACTATGTACGATGGTGTACGACGGTCGTTAGTCTTAGGCAGAAGTTTATGGAAGTCAATAGTCCTTTGTTTGCTGTTTTAGAAGGTTCATGGTGTATGCTGGGTCAGGAGGTACAAGGTACTTGTTGGATCAGGGGGGTACCCTTCGGAACAAGGTACTGGTTAGATCAAGGGATACCCTACAGTACAAGGTGCAGGTGGGGTCAGGGGTACCTTACAGTACGAGGTGTCGGCCGGGGATGATAAAAGCCCCT
>JAUTXX010511474.1:0-11913 GCA_032273605.1 Panulirus laevicauda | reverse complement strand
AACCGGGGGTATAAAGAGGAAGGCTTCATAAAGTGTGGGAGAGAGGGAGCATGGCCTCACCCTGGGGGTGCTGGAGGGAGGGGTGTGGATGTTGCATGCGTGAGGAGGGAGGGAGGGAAGGAGAGATGAGGATTGGCAAAGAATATTGAAGACCAGGAACAGCAATATTCTAGACACGAAGGCAATACAATGGTCGAAACAACGTGTACAACAATAGTTCCACCAATACACGCAGTAGTGCCAAACGGATACAACTAAGAGCATTAGCGGCGTTAACAGCTACATGAAGAGCTGCACTGCTATAAGTAGCAACGATATCAGTAACAGCAGCAGCAGGAAGTAACATCAGCAGGAGCAACAAGGGTAACAGCGGTACCAGAAACAGTAGCAGCAGCAGCAGGAAGTAACATCAGCAGGAGCAACAAGGCAACAGCGGTACCAGAAACAGTAGCAGCAGCAGCAGCAGCAGCAGCAGTAGACTAGGACACATATGGTGGAATTAAGACCAGAAACGTCAGAGACATTGTCTTCAACCGTAGCAGCAACGTAGCAGCACGAAACCTGGCTGCTTCAGAGTGGCAGGATTAATAAAAGTATTGGCTACACTAATAATAGCAACAGTTTCCACAGCAACAAGAACAGTAACTACAACCATAACGAACAAGAATGTTAGATGTAGTTATAACAGCAGGAACGGGAGAAATAAAAACTGTAGCAATAACAACAATGGCAAATACAACAATGCTATGAGAGAGTAGCCGTCCCGGCATACATCACTAGCAAAGGATGTTGACATCATCAATAGCTGTAACTACACCGATTACAGTAATTACAGTAACTACAAAAGTAACATTAACAATATCAACAAGGTATCATACAGAGTATTCCTAGAAATAACACCATCAGCAAGAAAAGAAGAAACACAACCTGAAACTTAAAGATTGAAACTTCATGGACAAAAGGACGAAAACAAAAACAACAGCAACATGATCCCCAGCAAGAACAGAATGATTTATAGCAACAAAAGCAGCAGGAACACCAACAGCAATATCAACAATGAAAAAAGTAACATTATAACAAAAAGCCATCCATCCCAGCTAAACTAGAACCAACATCAGAAGCAGCAGGGAACAGCAGAACATTAACAGCTGCATCAGACGCAGCAGGGAACAGCAGAACATTATTGATACCAACAGAAGCAGCAATGACAGCAACAGCTGCAGAATTAGAAGCTACAACAGCAGCAACAACAACAACAGCAACAACAACAACAACAACAACAACAGAAGCTGTAACAAGAGAAGTAGGCACTCCGACTACAGGTACAGTGACTAATAAAGCTTCAGAGGCAGTAACTCAAACTACAGAAGTAGCAACAACAACAGTGGCTCACCTACGACTACAGAAGTAGCAACAAGAACAGTGGCTCACCTACGACTACAGAAGTAGCAACAGCAACAGGGGATCACCTACTACTACAGAAGCAGCAACAACAACAGCAGATCACCTGCGACTACACAAGTAGCAACAACAACAGGGGATCACCTACGACTACAGACGTAGCAACAACAACAGCAGATCACCTGCGACTACACAAGTAGCAACAACAGCGGTAGGATCATCTACGACTACAGAAGCAGCAACAACAACAGTAGATCACCTACGACCACACAAGTCGCAACGACAACAGTGGCACCATCAACGATTACAGAAGTAGCAACAACAACAGCAATATCACTTACTACCACAGACGTAGCAGCAACAACAGCATCATCACCTACAACTAAAGAAGCAGTAGCTACAACATCAGTATCACCCACGGCTACAGAAGCAGCAGTAACAACTACAGCATCATCCACAACTACAGAAGCAGCAACAACAGAAGAAGTAGCGACAAATACGGCAACAGCTCAGACAGGAGCATGAGAAACAGCAGTAGCAACAACTATAGCATCAGTAGCAACAGAGCCGTCAGCAGGAACATCAGAAACAGTAATACCAGCCATAACAGGCACGGCAAAAGCAACAGGAACAGTAACAGTCACGTTGACAGCATAAGAACAAAAATCTAACTGAAGCAACAAAATCAGTTGACAGCAAAAAATACAACGTTACAACATACAACAGTCGCACCATGTATGAAGTAGCGAGTAACAAGACAGCATCAGGAACTGTAGTTTATGGGAGCGGTGGTTTGAAAAAAAAGTAGCAACGACCATTATATAACCCTGAGTATGATGGCATGACCTTTAACCTAACCCTTTAAGGGTCATGTCATAGGTCACTCAATCGTACCCAAGAGTAGCACCGTTCTACTCGAGGGTCGTGCTTAAGGGCCCTACCGTCGTGCTCGAGGGCCGTGCCATCGTTCTCGGTGATCGTAACGTCTTTCTCAAAGGCTCACCCTCGTAGTCATTGGTTTCTCCATCATGCTCAAAGGTCGTCCCGTCGTGCCTAAGGGCTGTGTCGTCGTACTCAAGGGCCGTAACATCATGCTCAGGGGCCGCACAGGTAGTGCTCTAAGGTTTAACAAAGACAGGAGCAACAGGACTTGGCAGAATAGCAGCAATGGAGAGAAGAAAAAGAGACAGAAGGCGGTCAAGAGCCCTGGGTTTAGCGGCACATTATCACTCCATTTTCTCTCGTGCGGTATTAAACCCGACCGTTATGTACAACAACCTCGTCAAGTAAATCCTTGTTGGCAAGGCTGCAGGTGAGAGGAGGAAGTGAGGCGGTGAGAGGAGAGTGAGAGTGGATGAGGGTAAGAAGCGAGGGTTGCGTAAGATATTAGGAAGAAAAGAAGCCAATGGAAAGAGAGGGAAAACTAACGGAACAAGTAAGAACATGAGAAAAGAATGGGAAGTAAGGAAAGAGAAGACAATGATGCAAGAATACGGTTTACACCAGACGCTGGGGCGTGGACTTCCTACAATAAGCGATGGGAAGAGACTGGGATGTATACTATCCACAGTAGAAGCTGGAGCGTTGACTATCCACATTAGACACTGGGATGTGTACTATCTACAGTAGACGTTGCGATGCGCACAGTCTACAGTAGACGCTCGGACGATTACTGCCCACACTTGGATGTGAACTGTCCAAATAAGACGGTGAGACGCGCAAACTTGCTGGCATACACACGTATTCAAGTGTCTTTATAATAACTGTGACCCGTTTAGCCTGATAACTGTGCGTCACTTATGAAGATGATGTTATTGCTAGTCTAGGTCAGACTTGCCGCGTAAGTGTTGCCTCCAGCCATTACAGTGCGGCATGGATGTCAGGTTTATCGCCTCCAACCCCCACAGTGGGACTCGAGCACTAGGTCTGTTGCCTCCAATCCTCACAGTGGGACGTGGGCGTCAGGTCAATTGCGTCCAGACCTCGCAGTGGGACTTAAGTATCAGGTCTGTTGCCTCTAGCCCACACTATGTCTTGGGCATCAGGGTCAGTTTCATCCAGCCCTTACAGTGTGATGTGAACCTCAAGTCTGTTGTCTCCAGCCTTCACAGTGAGATGTGGAACAATGGACATAAGCATCAGATCTGTTGTCTCCAGCACCAGAGGTTGGCATATCATGGGAAAAAGTATTGAGGCAAACATAACCCAGATTCTCTTATAGTAAATCATGCCCATAGCTCAGGCTTCTCGAAAAACAGGTTAAAATTCACCGACATAGTCGGTGACCTGTACGAGCGTGGCAGAGGGTAGAGACGAACTTTTGTTAGTAGTTGTACATCAAAGGTAACGACTCCCACATTACCGGAATCCGTCGTCCAGCGTGATGCGTTACGGTGTGACGACTGCTATTTCCACTCTCCAGGCCGTCACTTTATCTCATATATACAAACTAGGATGTATCAGCTTTATATTTCGACTTTCTAGACCATAACGGCCTCACATGTCAATCAGCTAGAGATGGAAGCTTCCCATGTTCAGTCGCTACAACATAATGGTCTCCTATACATAAAATTTCCTGGGTCAGCATATCATGGTAGGATTATCTCCCATGTCGCCTTGCTAAAGCACAAACACCTCACGCGTTAAGCCAGTAGACTGTTAAGGAATCCTACAAGACACACCAAACTAAAACGGCCTCCAATATCAGCGCTGGAAAGCAGCAGCTTCCCGTGTCCCCAGCAGACTAATGGCTTCTTAAGTCTGCCTCTCTCGCTAAACTATGTCGACTTCACAAGTACACCCTTGAGATTGTTGTGTTTCCCCGTATCCAAAATATACTCTAATGGCGACTGTTGTCCACTGACTGTTATGCGACCTCGTCAGGAGCCCAGCATGTTCCCGGGGTCAGATCTGCAACATTTTCTGAAAATTCTTACCGATACTGTGGACTGAGCAGCAAGGGCCCTCAAGCCTTGTGGAAACAAACACAAGGATGACGTACACCACGGGTCACTTGAGGTGATTTTTACACGTCCCCGAGCGCCGGACCTTCACACAGCTACAACTGGAGTGTTGGTCCTCGCAACATACTCAGTGACTGAAGCCTCAGGACATTACCGTCATACCATGCCTGCTTCTCTCACGCTCCGCTGCCTCTTGCTTACGAAGTGTGAACCATTCTCGTCCGCCGGGTGAAACGTCATTCGAACACTTTCCTCGACGCTTCAAATGTGCTTCAAGGCTTCATTTGCTAGTGCTGGTGGTTTTGATTAATATAGAACGTATTTTAGACAATTTTCTAGAACAAATGATATCAAAGATGTGTTTTAGATACGTATCTGATATTTTTCTTTAAGATTTCGTTATAATCTACCATACTGCCTGCCTGCATTAACGAGGGGGCACAGCCGTGGTCTTTCAGTTGCCAAGTGGCGCTGCATCACATGGGACACCAATCTCAGCACAGCGTCAAACTATGGCCGAGTGGTTCACTACCCGTGTTACGTACAGAATAACCAGGGAGTGGGCGAGGAAGTGTGTTCCAGGGTGAGTGGTGCGGGATCCTCCTCCCGGCCAAATGTCCGACACACACACACACACACACACACACACGCACACACACACACACAGGGAAGACTGATGCTGCACTGTTTACTGTGTTGTTGTTGCTGCCGCCTCGCTCATTGCTGACGCTGTTACTCCTGGTGTGACCTGTTACTTGGTATTTTTGAAGGTCCTGATTTTATTACGATTTTAGAGCATCAAATGCTTGAGGCTCAGGTGGTATGAAATACACCTGGCACCACCGGAGGTGGACCTCAGACCCGGCTGTCTCGTACTGACGCTGGTTGATGTCTTGTTTTTCCAAAGAGGATCTACGTAGGCAGGCCATGCTCGTTTGAAACTTATCACGTATCTTTTATAAAACAATCTCACCATATATAACGAAACGTAGTGTAACAAACCCAGCTTAGGTTTGACGTAGGTTAGTCGAGTGGGTTTTCAATAGAGTCGAAAGGTTTCAGAACCACAATAACTGATTCCATTTAACTGAACTTTCCTAAGTCTTCTAAGCGTGTCGTCAACCAAGTCATGGATGGATGCGGTAGTGTTAGGTCTGGTAGGTTACATACAAACACCCTGTGCCTGACTTCGTTCTTGTTATCCTGGAGTAAAATACACGACCCAGCAATCGGAAGCAAACGAACACAAGCGATTCTACTTCCCTGCGTGTCGTAGAAGGCGGCTAAAGGGGAAGGGAGCAGGGGGCTGGAAATACTCCCCTCTCATTTTTTTTTTGAATTTTCCAAAAGAAGGAACAGAGAAGGGGGCCAGGTGAGGATATTCCCTCAAAGGCCCAGTCCTTTGTTCTTAACGCTACCTCGCTGACACGGGAAATGGCGAATAGTATGAAAGAAAAAAGTAAACATATATATTACACATTTACAGATTCATTCTTGCTTGCCTTCTTCCGTTCCTAATGCCACCCAACCCACAGGAAAGAGGACAAGTGCATGAAGCAAAAGAAGGAAGATAACCACATCTTCCTATCCACATCCAGGCCCCATAGACTTTGTTGTTTACCTCAGACATTCCACATGCCCTGTTTCATTCCATTGAGAGCATGTCGACCCTAGTATATAAGTACTCCACCATTTAATTTAATAGACCATCCCATCTTCATACATTATCTCCCTTGCACTGTGCAATTTATTTTAGTTACAAATCATAGTTTTTCTAGCATTTGTTAAGGTGAAATACTTGTTGATCGTTGTTGGTACAGTAATGTTAGGAGAGATATTGTAACAGCCACTAACAGGGTTGACAAACTTAGAAGGGTGTGCAAGAACAAAAAAGTTGAATGTGCAGACAGAATAGTTGAAACAGCAGAACGATTTTGTGCTAATTGACAGGTGTGCAAAGGAGGGATGAATGTACTGTGAGGGGCGGCATGTGGGATATCTTATTATTAATCATTAGAGACAAGGGCAAAAGCTTATATTTTTTTTAGGGAAAGAGGAGAAAAGGTGTGAATACCATCCTTTAAATACCTACAATGAGATTTTCCCATGATGGCAGGGCTGGTGCATAGTACTCACAGCACAACTTGTTTGTTAGTTATTGTTCTTTCCTTCAGCTGCCACCGTTTGTTGGATATCGTTGTTTCCATTGACTGCCGCTTCTCCACTCATCATATATCTTGCCTGTTTTATCCATTTATCTATCTATATCTTTAATGCCTGTTCCCTTTGGGAACTCCCTCAAGGGAGGTGGCCATGCGAAAAGAGTCCCATAAGTGTTTAACCCCAGTGCCACTTCTTAGCCTTTCATACTTCACCCATAAAAGTCCAATGGCAGAAGGCAACTCAAGCACAGTTTTTTAGAGGCTCTCACCTAATGTTCCTACTAACTACTTCTACCAAATGTGTCTACTTAATATTCCTTCCAAACATTCCAACCTATTTTCCTTTGGTGGGTGTCCTTCTGGTATAATTACTTGTTCTGGATCTAATTGGTATTGTCTTTATCCATGAGTTTAGTATTCTTTTGAATGTGTCTTGCTGACAGTCCATTTAGAGTTTTAGTTTTGGTATTATATTAAATAAGTTTTACATCTGTGCATGGCATTCTTATAATTTCATTTGGCACCTTTTTGATATATTTTCAGGTATTAGGTACCTTAGATTAGATGTGACTGTAAATGGAGTCATGGGAACTAAAGTGAGCCATAAGGTGGATGAGGGAGCATTAAGAGTTATTTGGAAAGAAAGGTCACTGTCTTTAAGGGTGAAGATGGGGTATATTTGATAGTACAGTAGACTTAACTGTAAAAAGCTTTTTTGCATTGATCTCAGAAACCTTATCATTAACTCTTTTTCTTTCTTATCTCTATTTTTATTCTTTTTAGAAATCAAAATGCAGTAATTTGAAAACAAAGCTATTGATTTTTCTTATTCCCAGTTTACTATGAAGTACCTTATTGATATCTTCAGGTGAATGAGGAATTGATTAAAAAGCTTGAGGAACTTGAACAGTCTAAGAAGATAGTCAAACAGCTGGAGGATAAACTGATAAACAATGTTATGGAAATGGTGAGTTATGACAAAAGCTTTTATTTGTATATATTTATATCCGATGCCCATTCCCTCCAGGAATTCCTATCAAGGGGCTGGCCGCAGCATAAGATCTCTTTATCTATCCTTACATTCCTCCCTCGCATACACCATTCCATACATTCTTCCATCATTTCTCTCCTTCCAATACTCTTCCACTCTGTGTCGCCATGTCACATATGGTCTTCCTCTTGGACAAACCCCTTTGATTTTACTATTATGCTCCTTGTAAACTCCTCCTCTTGCATTGCTTCTACATACTCATACCACCTCAATGTATTATGTTTCACAGTTCATTACTTTTGCATTCTCTGCTGTACCAAGTCTCTCACACATCCACTCATTTCATTCTTGATTCCATCTACTTATACCACAAGCTCCTCTCAAATAACTCACTTCCATAGTTTGGACTCTTAACCTCTATAACTCGTTCCATGTCTATGTTTCAGCTGCATAGGCTGGGGTCGAGAAGACGATGTCCCCTAATCCTTTCTTTACTCCCATACACCTCTACCCTTCATTATTCTTACTGTTAAGGAACCCCAAGAAGGAACAGGCATCAGAGATATAGATTTAAGCATTGTAGTATAGGAAAACATATTTTACTGGATTGAGCAGTACTAACAACAGGAAGCTTTTTACAGGTGGTGGTGAGCACTATGGGTAGTAGTGAGTACCAGAGATAAACTGATTTCCTAGAAATAGTGTGCAACCATCCACTGTGGTCATTGGCAAGTTACGAGGCCTCCATGTAGCTTCAGTTACTCATCTTTTGGGTTACCTTTTTTTTTTAAGCCAGTGGAACTTGCAGTACACGTAGAATACTACTTGTGGCAGAACATTGGGTGATGTCCATTGCACCAAAATGATTAAATTGTGAAACCATACTAACATATGAAAATTTGATGTTGGTAGATGTTCCAAGAATCTGGTGCTGACAGAGCACACCATTTGTTAACAGTGAGTAAACTCAAGATAGGCCAAAGGGTGATGGAATTCAATATCTGTACTTTGTTGGGAGTAAGTTCTGATTATGAATTAAAACGAGTATCAGGTGATAATTGAATGTGCATCTGATGCTTCTAAATTTTACTAAATTAGTATGGTGATTACATGAAATGTTACTAGGCAAACAGCAACAGGCTAGTGGACTCTATAAAGCTGTTGTGGTGAAAAAGTAATAAAAGCAAAACAAAAAGATGACTTTGGGGAGAATATTTATGAAACTGATTGTCTCCAGAAGTGCAAATAATGTCATTTGTTAACCTAAAGCAAAGTATTTTTCAAATCAGTTTTTACATGTGTTAATATCAATCACTGTCTGTGGTAAATTGCCTTATGGTAACATGCCAGTTGAAAAAAGTACTTAACCTTATTCAGATTAAAACTTTAGTTTGGTTTTGCATTTAGTAGTTGTTTAAACGAAGATTGTAGAAGCCTTTGATGATTTTGAATGTTTGTACTAGACTACCTCAACTTTCTCTTTTTTGAGTTGAATGATTTTAGGTCATCAAGACCTCCTCTACTCATTATTTCTGTCTTTTTTGAAGTAGGGATTAAGGATAACCAAGAGCAAGACACCACCACCTATTCTGTTTACTGTCACTGTTAAAGACAGTGTGCTTAGGTACTGCATATTTGGTAAGGAAATCTCTCTATTTACCATTTTGTAAACAAGATTTTGAGATTCTCATAGTTATGCTCTTGAATCAATGAACAAGGAGGTGAAATTTCTCCAGAAGCTCATTTGATCTTTGCTTTAACACATTATTGGCACCCTGATACGCATCACTGGCTCACTCCCAGGCACATGTTACTGGGTTACTTCCTAACCCACAGTTGACACAATTGTGCCTCCAAAGAGATCAGGGTCATAGATACATCTGATTAAGTCATCTGTGTGCATTTCCTCTTAATTCTTTAAGGTTTTTTTTTTTAGATCCATTGTTCAATTCTTTTATGCTTTCCAGTTTCACTTTCTGTCTAATTGTTAAACTACTTTGATGAAACTGAGTTATTTGAAAGGAAAGTAGGTACTAAATGATGTTTAAAAGTCTTCATTCATGCTGATGGCTTGCTTTAATGTAGTACACATATCTAATTGACTGCATTTTTATCCATTGGTTCTTGGGATTACTGTTTTAATTACAAGATATGATACTTAGATTTTTTTCCCTTGAACCATTTGTTTGTGTTTCATGAAATTGAACATATGGAATAAAGAAAGACATGAGGAAGTGTATGAGAGATTTGGTAGCAGTGAATGCAATGGGAATAAATTGTGGATTGGTAGAATGGTTGAAGTGTAATATTTTGAGGTGGTTAGGGCACATGGAAAGAATGCAAGACAGGGAGTTTAGAAGGAGAGTGTAAGGTAGTATAATTATAGGGGTTGGTGTGAGAGGAAAACCCCCTCTGACTTTTGGAAATATTATTGGAAGAGTATTGGAGAGAAAGAAATGGTAGAAGAATGCATAGATTAGTGTATGCAAGGGAGGCAAGTAAGGACAGGTATTAAAGCAAACTCTTTTGCCATGGCCAACCCCTCGATAGGAGGTCTGAGAGGGAACGGGTATGAGAGATACAGATAGATATCTTGGGCAAGTTTGATGATATGGAAGGAGAGGTAAGGAAAGAGCACTAAAGGGTAGAAAAGTCTTTGGATCCCCTAATAGAATAATGAAGGATAGAGGTTTATGTATGGAAGTGAAGAAGGATTAAGGGACAACATAGTCCTCCCAACCCTGACCTATGCAGCTGAAACATAGATATGGAATGAGTGACAGAGTTCAAGATGATGGGTTGTAGAACTGAGTTGTTTGAGAGGAGTATGTGGTATAACTAGATGGAATGAAGGAAGAAACAAGGGGTGTGTATAAACAATTTGATATGGTAGGAATGCAAAGCAAATGAATTGTAGAGTGGTCGAAACATACTGCTTTGAGGTGGTTTGGGCATGTGGAAAGAATGCAAGACAGAAAGTTTATAGGGTACGTGTATGATAGTATGATTAAAGGGCTTGGTGTGTGAGGAAGACCAAATGTGATTATGGGAAATACTTTGAAGGGAGAGAAATGGTGGAAGATTGCATGGAATGGTGTATGTGAGGGAGGCATGTAAGGACAGGGATAAGTGGAGACTTTAATCGTGGCTACCCTCTTGATAGATGTTCCCAAAGGGAATGAGCATCAGAGATATAAATAAATAGGAAGAAATTAGGTTTTAGAAGCATTATATTTGACTACCCCTTTTGAGATGTTCTTTTGTTTTTCTAAATTTCTCATTGCATACACTTTATCTTTTGGGCTGTTCTTGTTGTTTTGGTAATGGAATAGATTTATGGTATCTCTATTTAGGCAAGTGATGCACAACACTATCACTTCATCTTGAAGAGATATAGGCAATAGTCACTACTGGAAAGAGAAAATAAAGATGGTAAGAAATGTTGGTAATTGTTCCTTTTCTGATGTTGAACTGCTGTAATGTGGCCTTTTTTTCTCTATTTGCTTTACTTAAAAGTGTAATATTTTACCCAGGCAGATTCAAAGGATAAGCTGAAAGAAACTGAAGAAAAACTTGCTATCGTGGAAGAACAAAAGAAAATACATGAGGAACGTGAGGCAGTGGTCAACCAGGATAATCACCAACTTAAGGCCACCATCTGTCAGCTCAAGGACAAGATTGAACAGCTGGAAGATGTACAGGTATTCCAAACCCCCCCACCCATCCACACATTTTTTAAAGTGCAAGGTCCAGTTACATTGAAGATTTCTTCATTAGTATTCTTTATCTCTCTTTGTTTGATTTTTTCTTTTACTTGTTTGCCATTTCCCGCATTAGCAAGGTAGCACTAGGAACAGACAAAGAAATGGCCACATTCTCTTATATCCACTCCCTGGCTACCCTGTATGATGCACCAAAGTCACATCCCTCATCCTTACTCATGCCTCACAGACCTTTTGTAGTTTACCTCTGTCCACTTCATATACCTTGGTTCAGTCCATATACAGCAGATCACCCTCTTTATACCACATAGCTCTTTATCCCATACACACATTACTCTCTCCTGCATGGTCAGGCCCTGAGTATTCAGAACCTTTTTTTTACTCCATCCTTCCATCTCCAGGTCTGTCATCTCCCCTTCTCTGTGTCCATAGTTTTCCGTGGCTGTTTTATATACTCTTGTTCAGTCATTAAAAGCACGTTGGCCCTTCTATACCACATTGATGCAGTGCACTCTATCCTAGGCACACCTTTCACCCTTCTGCATGTTCAGGCCCCCCTCAAAACCTTTTTACCTTATCCTGCCATCTCCAATTCACTTTCCCTCTTCTTGTCTCATACACTTCTGAGACATGTATCATTCTCTCTCTCTCTCTCTCTCTCTCTCTCTCTCTCT
>JAUTXX010511463.1:0-11913 GCA_032273605.1 Panulirus laevicauda | reverse complement strand
ACGTGTATGTATATACATGTGTATGTGGGTGGGTTGAGCCATTCTTTCGTCTGTTTCCTTGCGCTACCTCGCTAACGTGGGAGACAGCAACAAAGTATAATAGATATATATATATTCATATACCCTTGCATGACTCAGGTGCCCATTTTATTGAACAACCCCTAGGGGTGGATGAACAACTGGGTTGTTTGTGGACTAATTGCTGCAACCAGGATTCAAACTAATGTACTTGCCCCTGAGCGGCCTGTGAATGCATTACGGTTGGGAGCACTAACCGATACACCATGGGTGTGGGAATTCATTAATTATGGAGACTGTTGCTGTGACCAACCCCATAAGGAAGTTCCAGCTGGGACAGGTGTCAGAGATAATAGATAGATTTTGATGGTGCCTGCATTCAGTTTCTTTGCTGAGCTTGTTCAATTTTTCTACTGCTATGTTGCTTTAGAAATATTTCTCACCTTTCCCCCTTTGAAATTTTATTTGGTTTTATTGTGATAGGGAGATATGTATGTTGTCAGAATCACCTTTGTTATTTTGAAATATGTACATATTTTTCAGGTGTTGCTGCCAAGAACATGTGGACTTAACGAAGAAACCATGTGAGAAATATTTTGAAAACCAAATCTTTATAAAATTTTAACCTATTAGATATTTAAGTAAGTTCATCTAAAACCAAATTTCCAAAGCATTGTTAAAATGGTGATACAAGACCTCCAGCGTTTCTTAGAATCACAAGTGCCAGGTGCTTGTGTTCCAGTGGATCTTTTAAAGATTGCCAAGAGTGGTATCTAGGCTTTCTTGTTTATGTGAAAAGTATATACACTTTTATTCTACACATACCTTTTCTTCAAGCAAATAATTTCCTTTTAACTTTAAATTCTCTCCATATACACACCTTTATCATCAGCAAACTGAACTGCATACTTGGCTTCATTGCCAGTTTCTCATACACTTGCTTTTAATGCTCCTAACCAACATTTCAGCTTTTGATATACTTTGCACCTTTATGCATCCCTTGTTTTTCCTTCATACCCTTGCTAATTCCCTCATATTGCATAATGAAATTAATGAAATGGTAAGACCTACTTTACTCATGAGAACTTTAAGCACTTCATTCAGTCATACAACCTCTTTCTAATTCTATTCTTCCTTATCATTCTAGTTTCTTAAGCCATATAAACATTTCCTAAAGTTCCCTCTGTGAAATCTTACCTTCATATATTAACTAAAAATGTTACTCTGGCAATTCTAAACATGAATATGCTACAATCATTACTTTTCTTTCTACAACAGAATCATCCCAGTTGATTACAATTTATGATGTACCAATTTCTTGTCTAGACCCCTTTTCACTTTGGTGACTCGTAAGCATTTCCTATTTCTATCATCTGCAGTTACATAATCCACATCAGAGATACTTGGAAAGTAAAGCAAGAACTATACTTCCAAAGATATAGGTACCTCTGGTAGCTTCAAGATATATTTTGTAATATCAAAATCACTTTGCACACAACAATTTTTCTTTATCAAATGTGACACACTGGCCCATATACCCAATACCAGTCAAAATGTATGGCTTCCTAAGGAAGAAAATAACAGCCTTCAGTGACATCCACTATCAAGTTTCCTCTGAAACATTTTTGCTTCAGATGATTAACAGTTTTACCACCATTAAATAACACATGCATTTAATCACAATGACTGACATGTACACCCTAAATATCATATGGTAAAATTTTTTCACTAAGAGCACAAAGAACACGAATACTTTCTTCATTCAAACAACCTTGTTCTATCTCGTCTTCTTGATCCTCATTTCCATGGCCATATTCTGCAAGTTGTCTGTAGTCTACTTTTTTTGTGTGTCGCCTCCCTGAAATGATAAGGAAGTTCACTAATAGTTTAAGAACTAAAATAACATCCTTATGAAAAGCATGCAACTACAAACTTTGCCAAAAGGCTACAAAAAGTTCACTGACAACCAGAAGTTGTATGAAGGATGCTACAGTAAATGCAGGAAGTAGCATATTTCAATGCAAAGAGATTTCTACCTAATTATCAATTCAGAGGAAACGTTTTACTAGTCATTTACCCATTATAACAATTAACATAAGAAATCATTGGTTCCTTGAGCTTTGAGTTCTATCATTCAATGTGAGGATAATTTAGAAGTAATCAACATGAATATGTTTGCCCATGGAAATCATGACATTGTATCTTGTACTTACAACCCCATACCATTAAGTCATAATCCAGTAAGTTATAACCCGTAAGATATTACATGGCAAATCAGATGGCTTCAAAATGTTGTTATAAAAAGGAGGGTAAACCAAAAGAAAGCTATTCACTTGAATCAAAGTTTTTATATCATACTTAACTGACGTCTCCCATGTCAGTGAGGTAGCGCAAGGAAACAGACAAGGAATGGCCCAACCCACCCACATACACATATATATACATAAACGCCCACACATGCACATATAAATACATATACATTTCAAAATAGAACAATAAAAAATGTTGCCAGCACTAAAAAGCAGCAGGAGAGGCTGAGTAACATCAGAATGAGGATATCCATACACGTCCTACTGTATTAAGACAAAAACTACTTCATTCACATATGCTTTTAACATGTGCGATGGTTAAGCTCACCTGATACAATCACATCCTTTGGTGCTGTTCCCCCCTCTTTCACATTCTTAGTCTTTTCTTCATTTACAGATACTTTTTTGACTTCCTCTTTTATTCTTGCAGATATATTTTCTTGCACCTGGTTCTGAGTTCCTGGCTTATCAATTTCAGTGGCATCTTTTGCCTCTTTCTTGAAAACACCCACCTATAAAAGATTTTGAGATAGAAACTAAGTTCTCATATTCTAAACTTGACAAGTCAGCTAATCAGTGAGTTGTGATAACTGAATTTGGTAAAATCCATGAAATCACAGATTTAAGATAAAACTGAGGGATATAGAAAAAAAACTAGTTTGAAATTGTATATGCAACAGGTGTTATGCTATGTCATGTAAAAGAAAATTCAAAATGTTCAGATTTTGCTGATGGTTCTACTTTGAACTTAATTCAAATCCAAGGTCATCAACTACAAATGAGGGGTAAAAGAAATGAAATGTATGGTTATTTTACTATACTTCAGCAGGATTTAATGAGTATAGTTTAGATTTAGTTAGTTTAGTCACATGTGCTAGCTTTGCTTAACCTTTAGTGTTTCTGCCATTCTACAAAAACAGAATACTTATATTATGCACTTCTCTTTCTTTTCATACTTGCTTGCCATTTCCCATACTGGCAAAGTAGTGCCAAGAAGTAAAATGGTCTCTTTGTTCACATCTACTCTCCAGCCATCAGGTACAATGCACCCAAACCAAAGCTCCCTATCCACAGCAAGCCCCACGGACTTTTTCATGGCATCTCCTGACCGCTGTATATGCCTTAGTTCAACCCAATGACAGCATGTCCCTTTCTGTACAAATTACAACTCTCTCTATCCTATGCATGCCTCTCATCCTCTTGCATGCTCAGACCCCACTAACTCAAAGCTTCTTTCTACAACTTTCCATTCCTTTCTTGGTCTCCTCTTTCCTTTGTTCCTTCCACTCTGTCAGTCTCCCCTCTTTCATCTTCTCCATGTGTCCAGATCATTTCAGTGCATCCTGTTAGCTCTCTCAATCATACTCCTCAATATACCATAGCTCTCTCTTACACTCTTACATTCTTTACATGATCAACCCTCCTTGCATCTCTTATTGTCCACTGGAATTTCATCTCCAACACATCCGACCTCTACACATCTTTAATGCATCCAGAACCTCTATACCCCTCACCCACCCTATGGTTCACTTAAACTCCCATAGCTCCATCCAATGCTACGTCCACTACCATTTATCTAAAAAACTCCACTTTCTCCAGGTTCTCCCCATTCAAACACACTCAAAATTAACTAGTCTCACCTCCTCTTAAACCTCATGATCTTACTTTTATTCACACTAACTCAACTTTCTCCTTTCTCACACTCCCAAACTCGAACACCAGCTTCTGCAGTTTCTCACTTAAGTCTACCACCACAGCTGTCTCACTTGCAAACATAAAAGAAACTAACTTACATCCCAGGCACCCCCTATCCCTTGCAAACTGGTGACCCATCCCTTTTCCAAGACCCTCTTGAGAATTTATCCCTGCACCAACTCATTCATGTGCATTTTAAACACCTATGACACCCTTGTCATACCATCCTCCCTTCTTACTTCACTATTCTAATAGCTTTCCTTCCACTCTATAAATCTGCAGCAACTTCCAAAAGACATTTATACTAACAACTTTAGCAAATTTTTACACTAACCTGAGTATCAGTCAGCAGCGGCAACCCTGTGCATCTGGAGTTTCCTCGTCCTCTGCCTCGACCTCCTCTCCCGCCACGTAGCCTCGGTGCAGATACCTTTAAAGTTTCACCACACAAATATCATCCATCTAGCTTGCTAATCTGAATAAGTAATACCTTTCTAACAAAATACACATGATCTTTTTTAAAAGTTGGTTTCTTAGGCAAAATGGAATTATTATCTATAAAAGCCAATCAGTGTTCAGATATGGCTACATTATGCTGGGATGGTTCTTACATCAAAAGGTTCAGGTTAATGAATTAAGTCTACCTCTTAACAGAAAAAATACTAATTTCCTAATCTTTACATGTTACAGCAAAATGATAAAAAAAATAGTCATTATCCTGATAATCAGCAAAAAAGTCCCAATCTTCTGATCTCATCCCTTAATAAACAAAATAAACCTTCATTACTGAGAGCAATGGAAAATCTAATTTCTTAAAAAGCCCCTTAAAACAATATTTTCTTTCACCTTCTGAGAGAGTTTTTTGAGAGCCTGCAACCGCACATCATCTGGAAGTTTATCTAGTTTGCTCAATAGCTCATCTACCTGTTGGTAAAAGGCAAATGCAATCTTGGAACAAGCTCAAATACAGAGAAATAACTTTCAAAATATTCAAAGTTCATTCAAAATCTTGAGAAAAGAATGTCGGAATAACCCTGAATAGTTGCATAATCTAAATGGATTGGTGTAGAAACTAAATCAAACCTAAATAGTTGTATAATCTACATTAAATATGACTGGAAATTAATGTAATATCAGCTGAGAATAAAATAACGTGTATTAGTCCAGCATCCAAAACATGGATCGCTATCCTACCTGAACCTTAACATCACAAGTTACTGTAGCATAGACAAGTTTACTGAAAAAATTTTAAAATACTAGTAACCTGCACATAATAATATACTGCATTATATCATCTTACTGTACTGTAAAATGAGCTGCATATCATTAAGAAATCATAACTGGATTAATGCATGCATATAACTCATCTTCAACAGACACAGTAATCTATGCAAGAATTCCTCATACACTCAAATCACTACAGGATTTGTTACATTAATCCAAACGACATCTTGAACTAAAACATAATATAAATTTATTTCTTTATATCTTGTATCAGATATGGGCACATTCCTTCACATCTTGAACTCCCACATAAATTTAGTTAATACTATCACATTTTGCATCAACGCAAACACATAGTTGATTTCACATCTTAAACTCAAACACAACCTCATCAACTTTTTACTCTTTTGCTCGGAAATAAACTTGGCTAACTGAATCCATCATATCTTAAATTCAAATATGAACTGATTCCAATATATATTGCTTTAAAAACAAACCTAACTGATAGCTTATCATTTTGCATTAAATCATAGACCCAATTCCTTTCCTTTTCACACTAAGAAATGAACCAAACTGATTCTATTACATCTTGTGCTTAAACATGAAATTAATTGATTGCTTCCAATTGCCCTTTGTTCTTTATACTTACCACTCACTTCAGCCAGGTAAGCATCTATTTGGCAGTCTTTTCCTCATCTGTGTACTCCCATGGTACTCTTGTACTCACAAACAGCCCCTATCACCTGCTTCATAATTCAGAATTCTCCATCTTTTTCCAAGAGTGACTTTAAGCGTTCTATAGAACATCTTTTTATTACCTTTGCAAGAGATGTGTATTTTCACTACCTCAGCAATGTGAATTTTACTATGAATAAGGCTAATATGTTGGTAACCTTCCTCAAATATTCTCTCCTACTTCCCATGAACCAATTTTTCTATTGTTATTATGTGAACGTGTCTATGGATGCTCAAAAAGTGCCTTTATTAACTTCATTGGTCTGTAATGTACGTATGTTTGCTTAATAATTGCTTTGTTTTATTAGCCTATTAAGGTGTGTATGGATGCTCACAAAACGCTTTTTCTTTATTGGTCTGTGAAGGAATGCATGGATGCTTAAACGTGCCTTTCTTTACAAGTATGAGAAGTGTTTCTCTCTATATACTACTAAGACTAGTCTGTGAAATGTCTTTCTATACTACTAGTCTGTAAAGGTTTGGATGAATAGTTCTACTGTGCTTTCTGTGCGAGTCTGTGGTGTGTACAAATGCTTAATCATATACAGTTCTTTATTACCCTTTGAATTAACTTCATCTTTATAACGGTCTGAGGTGTATAAAGGATTATATAAGAATTTCTATACTAGTCTGTGACAGCGTGTATAAATGCTTATAATGTGCTTATAAAATGCCTCTCTCTCCTTGTCTAAGTAAACTTTTTTTTTATTTACCAGTCTGTGGTGTATAAGAGGCTTATTTGTGCCTTAAGATTTTAATGGATGCTATCAATGTGCCTCTCTTTACAAGTTCATGAAGAAACTGGGCCGATTTGCTCATAATGCCTGTCTTTACAAGCCACTGATAGGAACTTAAATATATACTACTCTGTAGATATGACTTGGTGCATAAAGACTGCTGTCCTTGTCAAATCTGCTAATTACACATTATCATATCTTAAAAACATATAATGTCATTCCCTCTTGCTAATTCTCTCATTCAATTACTTAAATCGGGTTTCTCCAGTCCAATATATTTCCAGATATGTATTTGTGATCATAAACTTCCTACAAGGTCTATTTTATTGCTTTCAATACAATAAAGCTGGTAATTATGTGTTGGAATAGCCATTCATTCACAACAGCCGATGCTTACACCTCTACCCATCACGAGGTCAATTGCAAAATAAATTAAGGAAAGTATATAATGATGAAAACTACCACAGGCAAACTATATACATTTTATAAAGAAAGTGCTGTAATTTATATAATTCATGGCCATTTTACAAATGAAAATATTTTTTGATCTTACCTCTTTCAATATATCGTCTGAATCTAAATCCATCGCCTTACTATATATATTTACAATGAGATAAACATGACTTCATGAAACGCCGTTTCATGCAAATGGCTGCTGCCCCAAGAAGGTGGCCTTGTTATGGGGCGAGCGCACACACCCGGCCACTGTATGCGCTACTTAATCTCTCCTCCAGCACATATTATTACTATTCACTCTTTCCTAAAACTTATTTTACCATTTATTATTATCCTTAAGCACCCACAATGAATCAAGAAACCTCTATCATGTCTTAGACATATATATGGAATCACAATCAAACTCAAGTGATTATAGCTTCACTTGAGTCTTTTTTTCATTCTGATTTATTTAATTCATGTTTTCTATATTCGACTCCTAATAATTCTTCATTGTGAGATCTAGATTAATTATATAGAAATGTGGCATACCTCTTTGAGCCATGTATTATGAAATGTATATCATGTGCACTGTCCGTCCATTGCTCAAAGATAAGTTTATTTGATAATAGTTAAATGAACTTGTACAGCTTACACCTTGAAATATTAATACCTACTTTGATATACATATATTTTGAGTATATAATGAATCAGCTAGATGTTTTAACACTTTTGAAATGGCTATTAGGATAACGTATCAAATATACTTGGTCGTAATAAATTTTAGAGATAAGATAAATGAAGATTCGAAAGTATTGTTAAATCAATATATTTTTTTTTATTGGTGAGTTCGCCAGCAAGTTTGAAAGCCAACTTTATTCATTACTGAATGCATATGGTGGCTATTTGACCACTTGTTGGAACACCTCTGGCTCGGTAGGAAGACATGGAAGGTAAACGTTCTATTGTCAAACCTTTTATTCCAATCATATCTAGTCGGTAATTTACCCATTTTGATAGAAATTGTATGATGATTTTACTCAATGAAAGTTAAGGATGGTAAATATATTTTGAAATATTCGTAACTAGTTATTATTGAAGTGGTAAATTCTTATCGGAGTATTTTCTTCAATTTAGAAATTCAGTGTTAGAAAAAAAATTTGTTTACATACTGAAATGTCATTTTGAATCTGGCCGTATTTGTTTACACGAGAAAAATGCTTATCTTAACCCGTTGAACTATTGATAGTTTAATTTGAATTGTTTCTAGGGTGTGTATTTACTTAGTGATGAGGTAAGTAGAGTAGTATTGATTAGTTGTACTTCATAAAGGTAAGAACGATTGGGTTATCGTATTTGTTCCCTGATGTAAAATGGTTAGGGTATAAAGGGATGGTGATGGTATTACATGGCGTATTGACGTCCTAAGATATAAGAGCTGGTAGATAGTAAGTTGAATGGTATCGTTACAGTCATCTAGGAATTTCATCAGTATTGTTTTACTGGTACTTTTAGACCATAAACATAAAAGCATTAAAGTGCCCAGCTGCTGTGTGACAAAATTTCTTTTTCAAAAGTGCCACATATCTTACTACTTATTCAAGCCTGACAGTAATGCTTAGGTACCTCATGTGTTTGACAGCAGAATAGTATAAGTTAAAGGGTACATAGCACACGTAAATGGTTACTTTTTCATCATTTTATGTGTAGAAAACTATGTTCTAATTATTTGTAATATCAGACTTATGAAGGTGATAACTATGCATGGATATACCCATCTTAAAAGATTAGGCCTACTTTTCCCAGTACAAGTAGTTAGGGAATCAGTGTTTCACACGTGTTAAATATGATGTTGCTATTTTTATTCACAGATTCTTGTTTTCCTTCCTCAGTTGAAGTACCTTGACCATGCGACCACAAGTTGTTTTGGATAAAGCTTCAGGAGACATCTGGCCTAAAAGTTTCAAATTAGCTGCACAGAAGACATCAACAAAGCTATTGTAAAGTTCTGGAAGCTTGTTGGTCACCATCAGAATTCTAATACTTGTAGTAGTTAAGGGTTTCACTGTATATTATAGTCAAGCATGTTCATTCTTCAATTTTCCTTTTACCTGTTTACTTTGCATTTAAAAATATATTTTTCTTTGTAAGGACATGCATCTTTGTAGGTTTTCTGATTTAAATGAACCATAGTGAAATGCCATTTTTCATTTTGGAATGGTTTTGGATTCATTATTGAGTTCATTTCTGTGAACATGCCCAAAATGACATAGTTTTATCTTATGAACAGAGTATATCAAATGATATTTAGCCTTGTCTGTACATCCAGAAGATACTTTTCATTGATCCAATGCATGCAGAAACATTAAATAATTCTGCCTTCTTATACTGGAAACCACAAGCAAATTTTAAGTGTGATTTTCTGTGGCTATGAAAGTAAAGTTGCAGCCCTTTGTAGTTGGAAATGAAGGTACCGTATTACCTTAAGGGTGGATAGTGTACATGATTGAAGCTCATCCTGGTTTTTTTATCTGGAATGATAACCTTAAGTTTTCCTCTCATTTGTAATATCTGGATTTCCTACTCTCATCAATTTCTCTATTCTCCGTAATACTAGCTCCCCATCTTGTTCTTCTCTTCCTATATTTAACAGCTGTTGATCATCATGTATTATCTTCCTTCCCTCTCCAGATGGTCAAACGACATCCACTCTAATGTATTCCATCATTGACATAATTTCCTTTTAGACTTTTTTATGATTCAGTCTATTAAATTTTATTAGTCACTGGCATAACTAATTATGGGTGTGCCAAAAGAAGTGTTGTATTTCATTTCAGTAACTGGCAGTTACCTCTTTTACTGGTGTAAGTGTGCCCTCAGGTTTTGATCAGATTTCATTCCATTATGCATTGATAATGGGTTGTCCCTTGGTAATATAGTCGCTCCCAAGAGGCATCTCAGTGTTTCAGCAATTACTGTTAAGAAAGTTTATTCATTATGAGTGTGACAGTCTTGTACCTAAAGATATTTGCAGTTGAATTATTTTTCATATCTTAATGACAAACTCATTTCTCAGGCCTGTGTTAGAAGTTCTAGGAACTGGTGAATCACAGATTGCAGTCCTGAGTTGTCACTGTTCCTTTTTGGCTGCTGTAACTCATGGGGAAAATGCCTCTAATAGGCTGTATGTAATCAATTTGATTGAAAGGAGGTAAGTTACTTCTTTGTTTAAAGTAGGGAATGCCCTCAGATTTGTCTCAGTAGGCCTTGTTTTTGCTGCTGTAATGATGATTGCAAAAGAACATATTTTTTCTGCCCAGTTTATGTTAGCTTTGTTTTGTTGTTCCTTATTATACTGGCCTACTGATTTAGCAGACATATGCTGGCAGAAAAAACTGAATAACTAGTGAGACCAATAAACATGCTATTACATTGTCTGCAAAATCCGTATATTTTCTTTTATCCTAGTATTCATCAAGGATACCTTATAGTTGAAATCTTTTTGTGTACTAAATGTAACTGTGGCTTGATTAGTCATGTTTTCTTCCCCCCAAGCTTTTGGGTTATATGATGACTTTGTAAGAGAAGTACATAGGTGAGGGCAAGTGTGGAGTCAAGCTTAAAAACATGCTTTTCACCAGCTCAAAGCACTTTTTTTCAAAGGATGATTTACTCTTCTGTTTCTGTAATGTCATATGTTATTGGCATATGTAATATATTAATACCTTGAAGCATTAACTAACAATACTTTTTTCAGATTCTATTTGCTGAAAAGAATTGTTGAGCCATGTACTGCACTGGCATTCCACCCATATCAAGAACACACTTTATTTTTAGCCACAGCCTCTTGTAAAGTATATAGTATCAATGTTGGTGAGTAAGAGCTACTGTGATTTATGTAAAATACCCTTAATTGTGTTTGTAATCCAAGTGTAAGTTATTGATTATATCTACTGCCATAGTATTATGCATACAAAGTTCATGCTACCAAGCAAATATAACAAATTACTAAATCATTATGACTGATATTGATAATGCATAGGTTATTGAAAACAAAAGTTCATAACACTGCTTTCAGAATATTTGAGATCTGAGTCCAGTCCTTGGACTAGACAAATATAAGAAGATATCATTCATGATAGTGTGAACAGAGCTGGGTATTCACTCATGTTCCTTTGTCTAGCTCAAACTTCAGGCAGTGGTGCCTTTTCTCAGTTTTATGGATGTTACCTTATGATAGAGGGACGCAACTTAAACAGCAGTAACCTTCCATTTTATTCTTGACAGATGATGGCACAGTCATAGTTATGGAAGGCCACAAAATACCTGTTCAGGGAATTCAGTCCGGGGCACGGTCCCCTGTTGTCATGACATATAATGCTAAGGAAGTACTACTTTGGTCATGGCCATCTCTTACCCTCTCCAGTAGGCTGTTGCATGATGACAGAGTTGCTGTAGTATGGGTAAGAATTATTTGCTTAAATCTATGCTTATAGAGAATACATGACACCACATTTACTTCAGCTTTGCCAAGAAAAAAATAACTATAGATATCCCCATTAAATTTGCAAAATTTGTCATACATGATGACCCACAAACTGTTACTTTAATGAAGGTGATTAAAATTTGTCTTTTCATGTAGGAGCCATCATGATGCCTTTACTAAATATGATAATTTGAATGAAATATTGGTGAAATTTATTAGATTGTATAATTGTTTAATACAATTTATTAGCACTATGAATTAATTCCTAAGTAAT
>JAUTXX010511462.1:0-21754 GCA_032273605.1 Panulirus laevicauda | reverse complement strand
TTCTCTCTCTCTCTCTCTCTCTCTCTCTCTCTCTCTCTCTCTCTCTCTCTCTCTCTCTCTCTCTCTCTCGTTCCTTGTTATATGCCACAAAAAATGTGAGGTTGAATTGTCAATAAATGTCGTGGTGTCTCCCAAATCCTGTACAACTCTTCACCACTCCGTACACACCCGTACAACGTATGTACACTCATTACAAGCTCTGTACACCCCATGAAATCCCCGTACACCCTCGTAATCATATGTACACCCCCATACAGGCTCTGTACACCCGTGAAGTCCCCCGTACATCGTAGGTACACCCTGTACACTCACTTTCCAGCGTAGTGTGTGGCCGTGATGGTCGTGGTAAAGGCTGACGGGGACGTCCCCTCGCTCGTACATCCTCCTGAAGGTGGTGGGAGGGGATGGGCGTGGCCTGAACACGCCCACCCGAGGTGGCCCGCCCACCACCGCCCCCCGCATGCGGGAGGCCGGGGTGAAGGCTTCTACCTTCCGCAGGGAACCCCTGGACGAGGACACGACAGACCCCTGCCGCACCTGCTGCGGGAGTGGGGAAGGAGGTAACGAGGTTAAACTACCATCAGGGTAATTACTGTATCGACTCTGGTCATTGGAGAACGCGAGTACAAATACTTACCTGAGGACTAGGATGGGCGGAGTGGAAACGCCTAGGTGCCACGCCCTCAATGCTCCTCCCGTTCGTCTTGCCCTTGGGGCTGTTCCTGCCGGTGGGGAGCGAGGCGCCCTTCGGCCGTGGGCGTGAGAGGGGCGCCGGTTGGCTCTCGGACCTCCACCGTCTGCGAGTTGGTCGCTGGACCACCGTATCTGCCTCAGTGGACATGGCCCTTATCTCTCCCTTATCTCTCCCTTATCTCTGCCTTATCTCTGCCTTATCTTGCGAGGGCGTGGCCATGTGGCCCCCCACATGTTCATCTAGTGGCCATGTGTGGCCATACCTAATCATCTAGTGGCCATGTTTACTCTCAGGAATATTTCGTCCTCCGGAGAAGATCGAGAGATAGAAGAATATTCAATCTAATATTCGTGGCGTGAATCTTCGTGGGTGTGTGAATATTGGACTGTTTATTTAATGGGTCTTTAAGATGAATATCTCGTATGTAAACTGTTAACTACCATTTGGAGGCGAATCACTCAACAGATGGTTCATTTATGTGAGTCACAGATGGTTCATTGCTATGTGAGTCACAGATGGTTGTCACAGATGGAGCTGTGAAAGAGAGACGAGATTGATTTCAAAGTGGTGAGACACTGAGGAATATGTCGTCTTATGGATATGATTTGATCCACACAGTTTACTACCCTACGGTCAGGGAGGTACTGGGACGTGGAGGATGGTATGAACGCCCCTGCTGATGACTGACACAAACAGTTGTGTGGTTTAAACGCTCGTGTTGTATCCTGTATGGGGAAGGGTAGGGGATACAGACAGATTACAGGCTGTAAATATTGTTTATGTCTGTACTTGTGGCTTCAGAACACAGACCAGATTCGCTGGCGTTACAGGGGCTGTCTAATCTCTCCTTGGCCCCACCTCATCAGGGACCCCGGCCAGTAAACTGTTCATAGTATTATAACAGCTTCCACAATAGGCTACACACGCCATATTAAAGTTCTTCCACCATTCCAAGGCGAGAGCACACGTCCACCAGTCTGTACTCTACCTCCACACTAGCTTCTCACACACGAGTGTACTCACAGTACACTTCCCGCCACACCTTACACTTGTGGGTGTACACCATCGAAGCTTCTCCTGGTGTACACAGCAAACACCACTACTACACCTACACACACAACCTGGAAGTGACACCTTTTCGTGTAAAATGACCTTTGATTCACTTCTGAATGTCAAACATTTATCATTTATCCAACGTCCACACATAACTCCATTCCTCCTCAGACTCGTAGTATTCAATCACATTATCTCTGGCTATCCTCACTTGCCGTTAGCTTCACCTTCACGTATGTTGTAGTGATGATGGAAGAGGTGGAAATGGGGTCGTGTTGTTAACGTGGACTGACAACACGGGCGGGTTCCACCACACCCACTGTACAGCACTGATCACTACACCAAAGGCTGAGCTCAGCCAACCACAATATTGACCGGGGTCATCAACAGGTTGTGGGAGGGGGGAGGGGGTAGCCTGACTCCATGTGTTGTCCTCCCGTCGCTATGGTAACCCAGACAATGGCGAGGCACGAGTGAAAAGCCACACGACCTATCCACGAGTACATTACAATGGTGTTTACATTGTAGGTGTGGCTGGCCCGTGTTGCTACATTAGGTATGGTTAGCCCATGTTGCTACACTCGTTAATACATTACCATTAATAACATAGTGCTAAACTATCATCACTTAATACAGTAGTTATGTAAGCTGATCACTATGATACAAACTAGGACCTGGTTTCCTGTTAATTTAGTAATGAAACCAATCGGCAAAATAGTATGACAACCCCATTTTTGCCTTCAGCTAAGAATTGGTAAACCAGGAAATTAGTTTATTAGTATTAAGAAACTATGTTGGGTAAACCACTAACATCTGTAAACTTATTAAACAAACCTCTTACATAATGTAGACTAGTTTAGTAAGTCCCCATATCATTGTAGACTTGGTAAACCCTCTGAAATATGTAGACTAACTGCTTAAACCCTGACATCTGTAGACTAATTGGGGTTATAACTTAAATGTGAGTTAACTGGTTTGTTTTTTGTAAATATTATGGTTAATTGGTTGAGACGCAGTCCAAAATCTGACCCACAGAAATACATTGCCTTATTTCGAAAGTTTAAAACTCATGAAAAAGATATAGTAAACTAATATTGTAATTAATAGGCCATCAGATAGTAATAAGGAAGATGTCATTAGGTCGTAAAGCCATTTCCAGATATTGTTTGCTGAGATTATCCAAGATTTGAGGGAATAACATTCATGGCTGAGAACTTTGAAACAAAATTAATCCAAATTAATGACGCTATATTCATATACTATTTGATATAATGTTATAACTGTATAATTACTATGATATACTGTAGATTTTATTCTGTTTTGTTCACCAAAAACATTGTTTTTTAATCATCTAATGACAGTGAGTACGAAACTTATTTATTTTTACAGTATGAAGTAGTTAACCACTAAAAAAATATTTCGTTTTCTTTTGTTTTCAATATTAGAGTATGGGAAACAATACCAAATTCAATGTAATAAAATTTAATTACAGTTATCTAACGGTATCTTATTAATTCATATTTTTTCTATTGAGCTGACAGACCATAGTGAAAGCTTTGTATTATATATGACATGAAAATGATGTAATACCACATAATAACAAGAATTAGGTTGGCAATAACCTATGAAATACGTTGTAATAGAGATCAGGATTTTTGGAGATGCGTTTGAAAAGCTGTAGTGGAATATGTGTGTTGTGTGAAGACACATGTGAACATCTGATGTTTGTGAAGAGGATGATAAACATGTTATTGTTCACTTTCTGTTCCCTGTGAACTCCTTTTTATCTTGTCTGTAAAGGTCATATCTGTAGACATGGGTTACATGTAAATATCTTGAGTGATCATTTGTTTTTCTGGCAGATATTCATTGAAATATTTGATGAATAATATGTACCATTAGATGAATAATATGGTTCCAAAATAAACTGTGACGGGGGTCGCATTAGTGAGATTAACTAGCTGAAATGGTATGAAAGGGCATATCTTTCTTTAACGAAATATGGCAAAGACGAATATGTTTCTGGCCATGAAGTTAACTTTGAATTATGAACAGGAAATATATACATCTGAGATACTTAAACATAATAAGACTTCCCGAGTTTGCAGCAGGTCGCAAAGCTGTCTTTACAGGTCCTCTAATTCAAATGTAGGGAATGGATTAATGACATATGTTGCAGGGAGGTAAAGAAATATAGAAATAGACGGGTGATATATTGAAATGGAACAATTTAAGTGTGTAGTCGTCTTAAATGTTTTTTTAGCTTGGTATCCCCCGCACTCAGCGTCTGCGCATGCGCTGTCCACAAACCATGTTTGTTTTGAAGTTGTTTTGCCGCGAAAATGATACTAGTTGGTGGAACTGACAGTTCCTTATCATATCAGAGGCCGGCGCCGGTATTCATCACAGAGGAACGTCCATTATCGACCAAGAAGGTGAGGAGATGGTGTCATGAGGGAGGAGACATGGAGGAGGTGAAGCTAGGAGACACTCCTCTGTTCTCAGACCTCAACTCTCATGACACCTCCATTAATTCTCCATCACTGGCGTTCCCTTTGTCTCAACAGACTGACGTAGGCGTTTACCTCTCACTTCTGTTCCAATCCCTGATATGCTTTACATCGCAAAGGTGGATATATAAGGGAGGGATATAACCCCAGACAAACGTAAAATCATAGGGTTCAGATGTACGTTATGTCTGGAGAGTAGCGTCTGGGGAAGGTAATTTGTTGGCGGTGTACCATCAGGCGAAGGTAACATCCTGGGATGAAATCAGAGAAAATAATTGTTTGGATAGAGTAAATTATTGGATATAGAGTCATGGGGGATATTAACCAGGGGGGTTCCATCCTAAGGGGGTGATCTCTGGGGGTAGCGCCTGCAGGATACCCAGATACAAGCAGGGATGATTACGAGTTTATTTTGTTGGTTAATCAACAAAACAGATTTACCGAAGTAAACAAGTGGAGTATCATAGGTTTGGTGAAGTACATCTGTAATGCTGTAGGAGACTTGGTTGACTAATGAATTGGTTGTTTATATCATCAGTTTATTGCTTTTGTCTTTATTTTTATGATTGCCATTCAGACAGCACAGTGTCGTACTATTTGGCTCCCTACGATTCACCAGCAGTTGTAACTCCATGCAGTATTCACCAGGTTCGGTCATGACTGTAATGATATTTTGAGACGTTTTATGAATTGTATTGGTGTATAGTCTGCCATTGCGACACTTGGTCATTGCTGTCGAACTATATGAAATAGCTTCATGGCATTTGGCTTGATCGCCCAGTAACATTCATAAAGTACTCGTAGAAGACTAAAATTCTTCCATAATTAGTATCTTTTTATGTAGCTTGTAGATTATACCATACCATTACAGATGTATTATGCCCGCTGTTGTGTATTTTATTGTATTCCTCTTGTGCTGAATTTCTGTATTTAAGATCTCGTTACAATCTTAATTTCTTTTAGGAAGAAAAGCCCTTGTGAAGTCTTCGAGGGCCTTCTACCCCAACATGCTGGGCCCAGCCCATGCTGTTGGTTTGGTTCGTTGGTCGACCAAGCTGTTGAAAGCCTCGGCCCGTGGGCTTACATATCCTTCACAGCCTGGTTGGTCTGGTACACTATAGATACTCGGCAAGGTTGCTCTTAAGCTTCTGCAATGTGTATCCCATTGTGTTTTTGATATACCTTCCTTTGTAAGGTATCATGTTAGATCTGCCACACACACGGTGTGGAACAGGGAGAAATTGGTATCAGTACATTCCATATGCTCCGTAGAAGTGATTTACACACATGCTGCACAAAAGATTTTTTTGTATCGCATAATAATAATTGATGACAGGCTAGGTCAGGAAGCTCTGAAAAAATGTGGGTAATTAAAGTAAAAAGTGAATCCTTTGTAGTGATCAACAGAACATATGAAAACCTTTCCGTACTTCTCATAGCACCTAAGATTTATCTTAATTTTCATTGTTATAGTTGAGATATAGCACACCCACAATTCATTGTAGTGCTAATAGCTCCGGAACATAGACATAGGAAAAGGGTGATAGCGGTACATGCTGAGTATCTCGTCAAGCGGCCAGTCTACTTGGTTCTCAGCAGCACGCCACATGAACATTGGTATATTCTAGCTATGAATATTGGTTATTAGGGTAGGTTAGGTGTTGTTTCCATAGTTACTCATAGTCACTTTTGATATTTTATCTTTCACAGTTTTTGATTAACTTGTCTTTTTCTTGCTAGCTCTCACCACTATTCCATATTTATTATTAAAAGATAAAGAAAAGATGCTTCCAATCATGCAGCACTTCTCTACATATATTCTGAATGAAAGGAGAATAATTAATTTGCATTTTCAAATGTGAAGTTATTTTTCTGATTGTATGTTAAAATTATACTTAAGAAGTTTGGTTAGATTTCATGGGTTGATTTGTTTCATATATTAGATGTAAAATAAATGTTCTGGTAAAGTGTCATCGCACTTCTTGCATAAGCTTTTACTTTTCCTCCTAGTCTCGTAGCACGCCAAGGATTGCCCAGCCTCCAAAAGCTCCTGTGAAAAGCTGCCCAGTTACTAGGATCTTCTCACGGATAACTGATACTGATCGTCCACAGCCCGTGTCCTTCCGAGAGGATTCTGACACTTGTAAGTATACAGGGGATGACATGCTGTCAGTGGAAAGAATGAGGGTATGTGTAATGGGCCTGGTTGTGAATAGGGAGTTGTGGTTTTGTTGCATTACATATAACAGCTAGAGCATTGATGTGAGCAAATGAAATTCATGTCTTTGTCTCCTAGCACAATCATGACCATTTAGAAGTAAACATATGTACTCACATCTTGTTCCTACTTTTCAGCCTTTATTGTCCACAGTCCAGTTTACAGTCCAGAGAAGCCTGCTCTGTATTTTGAACAATGTTATGTTATAGAAGAAAGACTTGGCGCTGGATCATTTGGAGAAGTGTTTCGCGTCCGAAGCAAAGAGGATGGAAAGTTATATGCTTGTAAGAGGACACTTCTAAGGTTTCGTGGTGAAGGAGATAGGTAGGCCTCCTGTTAATTTGTGCTTTTCTGTCACTAAGGGTAAGGTGCAAAATCTGGAGATGTTCTCTCTCGGTGCAGAGACAAACTGTTAAACTAGTTGTTTATCCAATGAGTGCATTTGCACTAGCACTGCACATGGCATGATGTTTCAATAGATGGATAGATATTTTCTCCTGCTTGGTAGATAGAATGTAGGAAAATGGTACACATATATATGTGTTTTTACATGTGTGTTCCAACTCACTTCTTTTTCAGGCGAAGAAGAATGGAGGAAGTGCAAAAACATGAGAACCTACCAAAGCACCGAAATTGTGTGCAGTTTTACCGTGCATGGGAGGAACGACAACATTTGTATCTTCTGACGGAAGTTTGCAGGACTTCCCTAGCTAACCTAGCTGAAGATCGACACGACCTCCCAGAATCTGTTGTGTGGGAATATCTAGTCGATTTGTTACAGGTCAGTTTTTATTTTCTCATCATATTTTGAAGCCCAATCTTTCCTCTTGCAATAGGAATCACTGTTTTGTGACTTCTGAAATTATTGAAGATTAGTCATTTTGTGTTTCCCAAAGGTCAGGTGATGGAGCAGAGATCGGAGCAGTAACAGCATTACTATGGAACAGATTCAAGTGACTTGTTAATTAAGTGAAGCACATGTACATTTTAAGTTGCGAAATTTTGCCTAGATCATCGTAATGTAAGACTAAGAAAGAAATGGGTTAGGTCTATAAGATACATACAGTGAAGATATGTTCTTTCATTCTACGCATTTTGTTGTCTCTAATCTTATGTTTATATTTAATCTGATATAATTCTGTGAGTCATTGAATATTGTAAATCTTCGGGGAAGGGTGAAAACTAATCGGTTGTAAAATTGTAAGGAGGATATGTACACTTAGATTTATTTGCATTGGCGAGATTATCACTGCTTATCTATTATACTAACTTTTATTATTTCAGGGTGTAAACCACTTGCACAAGAATAATCTAGTTCATATGGATATAAAGCCAGAGAACATTTTCTTTGGATACGATGGCCTGTGCAAGCTTGGTGACTTTGGTCTAGTCATTGATACCTCTCAGGTAAGATTTTCATTCATATTGATAGTATAGGGTGGAAAAGGCGGCTAAATCCTGGGATTGCTAAGGAATGCGTGGAAGAAAAAGTTGTCTCTATAAGGGCGAAGATGGATGTATTTGAAGGTGTGATACAATGTTTTATGGATTTAAGTCTTGTGCCTTGAATGCTAAAGAAAGCAAGAAGGTGGATGTGCAGGAAATACACACACCCTAGCCTATGCCAGGTACCCATTTTATTGACCAGTCCCAAGGGGGATGACCAGCTGGATGGACTGTGGACTGGCTACTGCGACTAGGACTTGAACCTAAGGATTTGATCCCAGGCAACTCGTGCATGTGTGTTGATCAGTAATGTTGACCAGTGCACCACATATGTCAGTATACCTCAGTCTTTGCTGCATAGCGGGTACAGAAACCACTATTAAAAAAAACTTGATGGGAAGATTGTTTGTGGTTTTGTTGATTCTTCTGAGTTCACTTGAACAGCATCAGACTAATCTCCCAGTCAGCTGGCTGCACAGCTTAATGATAATTTTGCAGTTGGTGTGAATTGCATAAAATTTGCACAACAAAAAGCAGTAGGTATCAAATCAGCCAATTGTACTGCCATTATCAGCATCTCACTGTATGTGGGTTGCTTGAAGGCTCCAACTTTATTGAATGTCATCATGAGCTCGGGTTGTAGTTTAACTGCATATGTAGTGTTACTTTGGTTAAGCTAGTTTTTGGTTGCATACTATATATTCATTTATTATACTTGATCGCTGTTTCCCGCACAAGTGAGGTAGTGCCAGGAAACAGATGAAGAAAGACCCATCCGTTCATATACCCACTTATATACATACATGCCCCATATACATACATACACAGCCATATATGTATATAGACATGTACATATTCATACTGGCTTGCCTTTATCCATTCCTGGCGCCACCCTGCCCCATAGGAAACTGCATCAGCGAGGTAGCACTTGGAAAATAGACAAAGAAAGGCCACATAAACATATATACACATACATATTCATACTTGCTCACCTTTATTCATTCCCGGCAATACCATGCCCCTCGGGAAACAGCATCGCCAACTTCTGTGTCAGTGAAGTAGCGCCAAGAAACATAATGAGATAGTTTCAGAAATGAACAATGGCTTCATTGGGAAATATCCAAACTTTAGTATAACTCTTGTGTTCTTAAGAGGTCATTGAAAGGGGCTGGAAACCCTTCCTTTATATATTGTAACTTTCCTGAAAACAAGAACTGGAACTCGTAATGATTACTTGTAAGATATATTTAGTTTCATCGGTATATTGATGTCCAGTGCAGCCTTCCTGGAGCGTGTAAGATCCTTATCTGACATACTGGTACAAGGTAGAAACACTTTTCTTCATCTGTTTTCTTGACATGATTTTCAAAGAAACACCCTTCATTACTTTTCTTATGATTGAAAGTATGTGCCTAATCTTGTATTATTCTAATAGTAATCTCCCTCAAGGCCTAGCTAGAGTATACAGCAGCAGTATTTATTATGAAATACTTCATCTGTGTGAAAATTCAGATACTCACATTCCCAATTGACTTCCCGTACTGCTTCTTTTCCGTAGGGCCCAGTGCAGGAGGCATTAGAAGGCGATCCTAAATACTTAGCACCAGAGATTATGAAACTTCAGTTTGGGCCCAGTGCAGATATATTTAGCTTGGGTATGACAATTTTAGAGTTGGCTACAGATTTAGACTTGCCTAAACAAGGGGAGACCTGGCAGAAGCTCAGACAAGGGAGACTTCCTCCAGCTGCCAGCGGTAAGTAGCATTTTTCTTCTCTTTGTGTGCATGGAAATATTGATCTTTTAGATATGAATTTGAAATGCATTAATTCAGTTAATTCTTATCAGTTACAGAAGATATTTTTGATATTCTAGCTTTACATCTTTGACTAGGCTAAGAAGTATAGTGAAACATTATATGGGATAACTAGTGAAAGTTTAAGGCCACACTGTTTAAATTTGAAAAAGATTTTAATGGGAAGTAAATCATGTCCATAATGTTATCTCAAGTGCAGTAAGTAAATTCAAGGTTCATACATTTGTTCATGCTTTGTATAGCTTTACTTCTTTCTGTAAAGTTGATATTTTCAGAAAAATTTGCATCACTATTATCCGGTTTCATCTGTTGTGGTCATTCTTGTTACGGCACTTTATTTATATAACCTCACTCCTCACCAACTCTGAATCTCCTCACGTTGAGATCTGTCTATTCTTCTTTCTCTGTTATCTTTGCTAATATATGTATCTGTATCCTATGACTCATCCATGTTATGTATTCCTTACTGTTTCACATTCTTTTCCATTAACCTGATTCAAAGACTTCTCCATCCCATACATCGTTCTGACTTTTTTCATTCCTCTGTTTTTGTTCTGTTAATTTTGTTTATCTCTGTGCTAAAGCCTAGATTTTTACCTCCTGTAGAAGAGAGAAGCTAGATTTAGTACTTTCTTTCTCTCTCTCCCAAAGAGAATAAGTGCTAAGTTACTAGAGCTGGGCAGGAAAAGAAGTTAGTATGAGTAAAAATGTACTGGGTTTGGGAATCCTTGTTTGCTTCACGTGCAGCATGTGGGAAACAATACAGGTATTAACTACAGTGATGGGGATACGTAAGAGTGAGAAATGCATTTACCATCCATAGTGAATGGGTTTAGTATGAGAAAATTTAGCTTGTCTTATGAGCTTTTTAATCATTGCAGGTTTATCAAAGGATCTTCAGTTTGTACTGATGGGTCTGCTTCGCCCTGACCCGATGAACAGGCTCACAGCAGATGAAGCACTGTCTCTTCTCCCTGTCAAGAGGGTCCTGTTTCGCAAGACTATTAAGGACTATTGGAGAAAATTTGTAAGGTTTTCGTGCTTTCTTTTTATGTATTCTTTTATTTATTTAGTTTTGTGATTGGCTACAACCATTAAGCACCTGTGCTCATTCTTCAGTTTTGAGTTTGTTATTCATATTTAAGTGTTCTGACAGAATCAGGAATTGTTGCTAAATATAATTCTTTTATTTTTGTACTTTTTTCCATAACTTTTTGTCTTCTCATTAGGGAGATAGTGTTAGGAACAAATAAGCAATGGGTTTATTTGAACACATCCATTCAGTAGCTTTCGTATACACTGTGCTAAAACCAGAGGCTGCCATGCACAGCCAAGCTCCATAGGAGACTGTGTCCTGAATTGTGTTCATTAATGAATTTAGATGCATTACACATAACAGCTAGAGACTGAACGTGAGTGGATGTGACCTTTTTTCATCTCTTTCCTGGCGCTACCTTGCTGACACAGGAGGTGGCAATGCTGTTTCCTGTGGGGTGGGGTAGTCCTAGGAATGGATGACAGTAAGTATGAATATATACATGTGTATATATGTATGTGTATGTATATATGTTGATATGTATGTGTATGTATGTATATACGTGTGTATATGAGTGGATAGGAAACAGCTATCAAGTATGAAATTGAAATCTAAAGTGAGGCGTGTGTGTTTCCAAGAAGAGGGTGGTTGATATTGTACATTCACCATATGCGTTTTCTTCTTAGGTCATGAAAACTAAGAATACAGTATTGCTGACTTGGTTTTACCTGGTTCTGTTCCTGAGCTTTTTGACAAGGCCTCTAAGATGTCTACAAAAAAGGAAGGTCTCAGAGGAATCGTCCTGCCACTTCAGTATAAACAGCTCTGACTCAGATTTTACCATTGGGTTCTCTGATGGTGAGTTTGTCTACTTTCTGTTGCTAAATACAGCTGTCATTTTCATTGTTTTCCATAGTAATATTGATTACAGATTAGTGAATTGATCTTAAGTAACTTTCAGGAAAAAGTGCAAGAAAATGAATGGACTGTTAATAGTATTGAGGATATTTTAGAACTTGATAATGTGATAATCATCAAATGTGGTAACCATTGTGATACCTCTTCCTTTCTGTTTACTGAAAAGCTGCAAAATTCATATTCTTGTTTTGTCCTTCCTTCTTCCTATAATGATTTCACCTCTTAACAGTCAGGTCAACAAACACCTGAGGAGCACAAATTAATCCTCATGTACTTGTTTCTTTATTTTACACATTATTTTTTCTTTTAATGTGATAATGTAATAATGAGGCTTTAAGACATTGTTCTGTTTAATGATAAACCTTTCATTTTTCCCTTGGTTTTGCTGAAATGAATCACTATGGCCAACTGATTTACCCTCTAAAGTATTGTGGTTATTACTTATTTTGACTTCTCTTTCTTAATCATTTGCTCAAACTACATACACAATTTCAGATGAAGGCATGGATGACCATAGCCTAGCACAGCCTTTAAGTGACATCTCGACTTCCAGCAGTGAAGCCACTCATGAGTCCTGCAAACCGTGTGTAAACTCAACACCAATTAGTGATCAGTTCAAAAGGCAAGCAGATTTTATTACTGCATCACCCACAAGTAGAAACAGGTAATGGTGCTCAATTTTGGTTCATCTTTGATTTTGCTTCAGTAGTAAGACTATTAAAGTTGAAATTCATTACTTTATCTGAAGGAAAAATATGGTGATGTAGAAAGGTATATTTGGATGAAGTTTTAACTTGTTAGAAAAGAGGTAGAGTGGGTGTGAAGACAAGATGACCATTTCTTTTGGTGAGGACAATGGTCTGAGATGGAAGAAACCGATCAGGAAATGAGAAGAAAGCTTTATGAATGGTAATTTGCTGTTAATTTATCAGTAAAGATGGTAGGGGAAATCTAAAGATGGGAGCAATCTTGCAGGAAAGAAATGAATGTGCACAGGAAGCTCTTGAATGACAAGAATTTAAATGATACCCAAGAAGAATGTATGTTGAATCACTGTCTCAGTTCTGATGTATGGATGTGAAACCTTTATTTTTGCTTGAGGGTGGGCTAGTGTCCTGCTTGATTTACATTGATGTTATACTCTGTAGCTGTAGATTTTGGGTTGATCTGATATTTTCTTGGCCATTCTTCATTTTCTTTTGGAGGTTTAGGTCTTTACTTTGCCTATAAACATCTTTTTAGTGAGGTTGATTTGGATCATACTGTATATGGACTGTATACTTGCTTGTTTTTAAAGAGAAGAGGAATGTTTGTGTACTGTTATTTGTGAAAGTCTAGAGACACCAAAAAAAATCAGCGGAAGACTTCTTCGGTGGCCATAATGTTCTTGGAAAAGGACAGATGACCTACAGCAGAACCTTTCACGAATAATAGGACAGGTGATGTATAGTATAACCTTTAACTATATGTTTTTTTTTCTGGATAATCAGTCATATGTGATACATCTCCTCTTATGAGGTGAAGTATCTCCAAAGATTTTTCTTATGTAATTTTGTACCTCATGATCAGCTCAAGATGAGACATTTGATACTTAACAAGTTCACTCAGCTTTCAAGCAAAGGTATTCATAAGTGCTTCTTTTAGTCTTATTTTCTTGCTCAGTTTAATGCATGTTGCTTTTTCAGCTTTATTGGAAGTCCTGGTCTAGATGACAGTCCATCTTTCGTCCATCGGCGACTACTTTTGCCCCGGTCAATGCGAAAATTTAGTCGACAACTTAATGACAGTGGAAGTTTCAGCTCATCTCTTACCCCAAGCCCAAAAGTTTCTGTTGATGATGATCCACAACCATCTTTTAACTTGACATCAAGGAACCTAATAGACTTGTTCAATGCTGCAGAATCTGATGATGATTAAGTTTTTGTATCAATCTCCTTCATCTTTGGTACAGAATATGAGGATTGAATAACTTTTATTTATAAAGCAATATAAATTTATTTATGTGTGTGTGTATGTGTATGTGTGCTCTTCTTGATTTTTCTCTTTCCACATTGAATTGATTAGTCAAGTACAACATATGCTTCCATTGTGTGGGACCACTGATCAGTCCTTGGTCTCGTGTGAAATATATGTAGCACTTAACCAATCACTAAATGCTTCTTTCCATCTCTCACAACCTGCCATTTCTACTTTTACATGCACTAATTCCTCTTTTGGCCTAATATCTCTTTTCTGAACTAGCTCAACACAGTCTATATTCTCCACATATGTATGAGCCAGGTATTTGCTCTAAAGAGTTTGTCTGAGAAGTTTTTAGAGAGAGAGAATTAATTGTATGTGACACATTTATAGCTCCAGAGATTGCATATGACAGGGTCGGCAGGCCATGTAGGAGGTTCTGTGAATATATGGGTTAATGAAAAGTTACTAGATGCAGTGCTTAGTTTTTACCAGAAGAGTAAGGCGTTTGTGAGTAGAAGGGAAGTTGGTTGGTTTTTGGTGAAGGTAGGTGTACTTCAAGGATGTGTGATGTCATTGTGGTTGGGGTGGTGAGGGAGGTAAATACAAGGGTCTTAGAATAAGTGGCAGATCTGTGCTCTGTGAGGATGGGGTTGGGGGCACAGGGAAGTGAATCAGTTGCTTTTTGCAGATGACACACTTGTGGAAGTAGACTCCAAAATCTAAAAGCTGGTGAAAGTATGTAAAAGAAGAAAGCTTAGAGTGAATATGAACAAAGGCTAGGTAATTGGATGCAGCAAGGATATAACACTATGGTTAGAGAGTAAGTTTGAATGGAGAGGACATGTACTTTAGGGTCTGACAGGGTGAGAGGCTCATTTGCTTACAGGCAGTATAGCTGATATGTGTAATGCATGAAAATGAGAGTCTTCGTCCACAACCAAGCCCAGTAAAATAATCCATTCTTTACTTCGGTTTATGCTCTGTGTCAGCCCATTGAAAGCACATCTGCTGTGTACCACATCAATCTCATACATTCTATCCCTTGTGTACCACACATTTTTTAGTGATGTGTGAGCATTTTAGTGTCCCAACATTTTCCTTCCATCTCTTTGGTCTCCCTCTACCCCTTCCTCCCTCCATTTCTGACATGCAGATTTTCTTGGTCAGTTTGTCATAACTCATCCTCTCGATATTTCTGAACAATTTCAGCACACACTGGTTAGTTCTTGGTCATAATGTGCTTATAAGAAGCTTACCTCTCTTTACATGGTCATTCCTTAACATAATCAATTTTCATCCCACCACATTGCCCTTAGGCGTTTTATTTCCATTATGATCATACTTTTCTATGCTTTTGCTTTCAAGGCCCATACATAAATGTTGGGTCACTTTTATCCTCAAACATGCCCCATCTATTTTCATTTACCATGCTCTAACCCTTCTTCCTACACATTCAGTTCACCCAAGGTTTTGGTGTGCTCTCCATTCATATAATTCATCTCCCATGGTTCCATGTGATACTAATACCAGTCTTAGGTACATAAAGCACTCCACTTCCCCAATCCCCCAACCAGATATACTTTTAATCCATTCAGTCTCATTTTGCAGCACCTCATTACCTTACATCTATTCACATTTGCTTTCTTTCTCCTATCACACTCCCAAACAGTCACCAGCTCTTGGAGTTTCTCCGTTGAGTCTGCCACCAGAACTCTGTCATCTGCCAATAGCAGCTTACTCACCACCCATATCCCCCATTATGCAGTAGATTTGCCTATCACTTTAAGGTTCCTACATTGAAGCATCACCTAAACTAAATTATCTGAACACTAACTGGTGCTAAATTTTGACAGAGAGAATCCCTTAATTAGTATCCACTACTCAATTCTTTCCGCTGTTAACTACAACTCGCCTGCCTCATCATCTGTCCTGCCCAAGGCAGATATAACAGCTGCCCACCACTCATAATAAGGCACTCAAAACACTTACTGGATGCCTAGCAACTACAAAACCTCAACACGTCCACGGTGAAACTAAACATCCTTCTGGTACCATTCCACTTCAGTATGTTTAGCTCTCATTTCTTTGCAATAGCACTAGATCTTTCCCACTCAAACCACACCATAACGAACAGGCAACCCCCATATAGAAATAAAAAGCTTAATCCAGCTTCACATTTCATCAACTTACTTTTGCAAAACCCCCCACCTTCAACAACACAGCCCTGAAATAACCCAACAGTTATTAAACAACTGTACTCCCATCTGTCTTAAATGCCACTCCACCAGACATCCACCAAACTGAAACCACACTCCCCGGAAATATTTATCCAAGTTACACCTTCTTTACGTTCTGAAAACCAGTTATCCCAACAACTTAAAAATGCTGATTAAACATGTCTCAAGATCCATCATGTCCATGATAGACACTGAAGACACTGAACATTTGCTTCTTAATCTCCCCCCAAACACACACACACACACGCACACACCTACAGTTTGTCCTGTGGTCCTGCCTGGTGTACATGGCAGGCTTCCTAATTACAGCTGGAGCCCCATAGAAGATAGATGTGACTCCTGGGACAGGAAGTGAAAGGAAGGAGAGAAAGAACACTACCCAAGAACCTCCTGCATGGTATAGATTGTGACTTAGAGGGGTGGGAGAAAGAGGAACCAATCAAGGAATTTTTCCTTAAAGGTGCAGTCATCTTGTTCCTGGTATTGGTATTGCCTTGGTGAGGTAGGGAGAAGTGAGTAGGTTGTAAAAGAATTATGTTTCTATTCCTAGACTCCTTCTGAATGTGGTTACTCCATGAATGAGAAGTCATCTTTGTTGAGGCTATATCATTGTTCCTGTAGGGGCTCTGTTAAAAGGTGCTGTTATATATCAATTATATCTTGCCCTACGACCTGCTTTTGTGGGGCTTTCTCAGCTCTCAGGAAGTCAGCAGCATCCATTTTATTGATAATCTTCATTGATGAATATCAGGTTAAGATTGTGGTATTTCTTCTTTCATGCTCGAGAGTCGTTAATAGTATTGGAGTGGATAGAAATAGAGCTGTTTGTTGTTTTGTCTCCCTTTATTGAAGGCTCATAATTGTTATAAAGGACAGTATCTTACAGCATTGTCAACAAAATGCAATGTAAGAATCTTGTTAGATACTATTTTTGTCATCGTATTATTTCCCATTTAATGATTGTTGTCTTTCTGTCATTGTGCTTAATTTTCAGAGGGTGTTGACTTATATTTTCTTTTTCTTTTGGTTACGACCTTAGAGGTAGACGTTCCAACAGAGAAGGAAACTCTTGCTTGAAGTATATATGTGGTTTGTCATAACTTCAAGTGAAATAAATGTTAGTTGTATCCAGAAGTGTTGTTCTAGGTGTACATTTACAAGTCGGTTAGCTCTGTATGTGTTTGACGTCATTTGTCTCTAGATGGGTTTGACGTCAGTTAAGTCTAATGGTTTGGCTTTTATCAGTGCCTGTATACTGCACACTGATTTGCACTACAGTGCATTGAAAGGGGATTGACTACTTTTAAGGTGTACTATAAGCAGCTACTTGTATATACTATGTATTGCAAAGTTTGAACTTCAGTTAGGCCTTATATTGTTACAACTCTTGGTCTTTAAAGTGTACCTTATATTATTGATGATTTAGATTTATTTTTCTGTACATTTAAGGTATTTGGTCCACAGCTTCAAAGTTAGGAGGTTTAAACATATGTAGAGAAAGAACTTATACAAAACAGCAGCTGTGTGGCATAAGTTCAGTAACATCAATTTTTTTTTAGACTATGATAGACTATGACATATTTGTACTGTATTTAGTTACATGTTAATTACTTTTGTTAGTAATGACATTTTGATGTCGAGTAAGAAATAAGGATATTTACGGTGTGTTATATTGTGTATTACTGGTATTATTATCTAGTGCCTTGGAATACCTACATTTATATTGTATATATTATATTATTCAAGTATATTATGAACTTATAGCAAATGTTCGGTATTAGTGTTTATGTCACCTGTACTTTGATGCTGGTAACAAGCTAAACCTGGCATCTTTTGTGATACAATGGTCAACTCATACCCTATACAATACTGTAGCGAATTTTAGCGTAAACCACCATTGTCTTCCATCATTTGCAAAGGGAAGAGAGGATTAGTGCAGCAGACAGGCCTTTTGCTGTAGTCTCATACACGGGATTATATAAATTGTAAATTTTTGTACCTTATTAAGGATTTATGGCATTTACAATTGAATGATTTTTTCACAGATTAGGGAATGCAGATTCACTAAGTGCTTACGGGTTTTGTGGAAATAGCTTGGTGTTTTGTAACTATCCCTTAGCATGATTGCTGACATCCCCCATCTTGTTCATATTCCAGGTGGTATTATTATATCACAACAGGACTCAATTTTGGAGGGCTCCTGTAGCCTTGGGGCTCTGCTCCTCCCAGGAATATGATTGATTCTTTTGGAGTGAGAAGATCATTATCAAGACTGGACCATTTCTGTCCAGTGATTATGGTACATCCTTACTGACGGTAACTTCTTGCTCATGGTGTATCTACTATTAGGAGGAATCCAGTAACACCACCTTGATGATGACCTTTTACGTAGAGAAAGGAAAGTTAAGATCATCTCTTCCAACGAGTAAATAGATCCAGAGTTGTACTAATTCATAGTATGTTGATTTATTCATTTTGGTCATGGTAAGAATAAAATTTCCTTCAAAGGTACACAAAATTTTGGATCTTATTAGTGGGAAGGACAGATTAGGTACTTTAAGCAGTAGAAATCTAATCAAAGCATGAGCATAAGAGCAAGGTCATGTGCAATTTTAGCTGTGCTCTGCAATTTTTCAGGTGTGTATGTATGTACACAAACGGATTTCAACTAACGTAACTTTTTTTGTACCTGTTTCCTTTTTCTCGCCTTAGCTAGGTAGCATCAGGAACAGATAACTATATTCCCATAAACCTGATATGTATTCATCAAATTTTATGTATTATAAATGTGTAAAATATTTTACAATCCAGTCCAGGAATGAGTCATGTTCTTTCAGGTGAATTATATGTTTTATCTAAATTACTGATCTCATGTTCTTAGTCTGTAAATCATAATGGAGGTAAGTTTATTTGTGTTATATACCCTGAGTGATAAGTTATATACTGGTTGGCTAGCTCTTTTGTGCATTAAGGTATATTGGTTGTGCAATGTATTAAAAATTATAACCCAAGCTGTGAATAATATATGTACAAATATAGAGAATGAAGTATGATTTTACTCCTAAATGTCACGTCTCAACTTTCTGTCGCATTCTCAAGAGCTGTGTGTGCTAATGACTTCGGTAACATACCATCATCAGACCTCAAAGTGTGGAAGACCAAGAAGTGTCAAAGTATTTGTTGAAGGATTTTTATTTATTTATTTTTTAGTGCTACTTGTTTACACTTTATATGTAAGTTTGTGAATGAAGATGAGATTTACTTCAGCAGTTATGCAAAGGGAAACTTCATAGGGAACAAAGTTGGAATATTTTTATACTCTGTTGTTTCCTTCCTTTGCTAGGTAGCATCATGAGCTGACAAACAGCAGCCTCCTTTCAACCCATCCAATATAGTTAATATGTGATGCACCAAAAACAACCTTCCATCGGCAGCTAAACCCTACACAATTTCACAGTTTACCTTCACTATTTTGCATTGATTCATCATATTGACAGCACCTGGCCCACATTCACCACATAAATTCATTCCATCTACCCTAAACACCTCATCCAACTGAACATTTCAGACCCCAATACCCTAAAGCAGCATTTCCTTCCATCCTTCTACCTCTTCCCCGCCTCTACTCATGACGTAGATCCTTGTAGTCATGACCTCAGATATTTGAACTGTTTCTCAACATGCTCGTCCACTCTGAGTCATAATGCACTTCCAGCCACACTTGTCTGCTTACACAATCCACCTTTCTCCACATTGACCTCAGGATTTCATCTCCAACACCATTCTCACTGCATCTGGGGACCCAAGACTACCCTGAAAATCTATTGTGACTGCTGTGCTTTCAAGCACTCGTGTGTTGCCTAAACAGTGACTGACCTCCCCTTTCTAACACAGGTCTCACCGCCCCTACTGGACGCCATGAGTGGCTATGGTACAAGCCCCTGCCACCCACACCAGCAGGTCTGGTGCTATGGTACAAGCCCCTGCCACCCACACCAGCAGGCCTGGTGCTATGGTACAAGCCCCTGCCACCCACACCAGCGGGTCTGGGGCTGGTCTCCACCCACACCAGCTGCTGTGAGGGCATCTGTTACTGTCCTCACCCTACACTCCAGGGAATGGTGAGAGCTCCTCATGCAGGTAGAAGAATGAGAAAACCTATTTTTATTCACAGGTATAAGGTAATGATGACGGTGGTGGTACGACCATAACCACAGGTGTGGAGGAGCTGCTGAACATACTTGACCGTATTATAGGTATGCATGGCTGCCCCTGCTTGACACCTGTTGATGACTTGTTGCAAAGCAAGTGTACGGGAGCTGACAACACCCTGGTTTCGGCATAACTTCAATTGATAAGTATTTCTTATGAAGTGATGAACATTTTCTGCTCATGTAAGACTCGTTATATACTGTCTTTTAAGGTAAGGAGAGAGGAAGTGACCCCGCCGGATGCTACCTGGAGATTGGAGGAAACATTTCCTTCCACTTGGACCAACTGCTTAACATCCATCAGAGAAAGAGAAAGGTATTTAAGTACGTTTAATCATTACACTTTAAATGTGGACCTAAATGATTGGCTTGCAGGAGCAGGTGTCACGGTGGAAGATGTTGGCAGACACGGAAGTGTGGAACAACGACCGGGTCGGGTCGTATTAACGGGGTTGTGGCGGCCTCCCTCCCTGTGTTGCCAGACACCGCCAACCTCCTGACCACCATCCTGGCTCATATGTCTCTAATTTAACTTAAATACAAAAATTATATTTCCAGTAATTCATATTCTAAGACTAGGGATGCATAAATAATTTTTTTCTGGTGTACAAGGCCAGGTTTATGTGAAAGGTTTTTGTACAAATACAGGTGTTTAGATACACGTGTGGCATCCATGTTAGCTTTCCCTCCACCGTATGAGTAAACAGCTAAAATTGTAGCGAGTGTGTGTGTTCACCTCACTCAGCCGCCATGCCTCCTCATGTCTCATCAACGGCATCGCCTCAGAGGCCAAGCCTTCATGTGTCATCAGCTTAGCGGTCATGGCTGCTCATGTGTCATTAGCAGTAATATTAATATGATTTATTTGATATACATATAATTCCTTTCTATAATTCTATGGATTTTAATTATAGAATTGCCATTACACTGAAAACTATATAAAGTCTATTTACAGCCGTTAAATATGGCGACCAACTCGTCTTTCACAATATCTTTCCCAATCCTCCATCTTACAGGATTAACGCAAGGGATATTATTGCTCAATAAATACAAACTTAATATAACTTTATATATATAAATAATTATATAACAACTTTATATATATAAATCATTATATATATCTCCTCTGGGCCCGGTTAAATACATGGGAATTTCAGTTATTTCCGCTTAACATTTGTAGTGATGACCCGTGACTGTTATTTTTTAACTGAAAAAATGCCATATGAGGAGTTAGGATTCCTATGAGCAGTTAGGATTCCTACGAGCAGTTAGGATTTCTATGAGCAGTTAGGATTCCTATGAGAAGTTAGGAGTCGTATGAGCAGTTAGGATTCCTATGGGAAGTTAGGATTCCTATGAGAAGTTAGGATTCCTATGAGCAGTTAGGTAACATTATGACCAGATGGTCGGCCAGCTGGTAACATCGCAATACGGCCAGGTAGGAAGGGGAGCTGGCGTTGGCCAGGTGGGTCGGGCCACAGCTGGTAGTGTGGCACAGATGGTGCAACATGAGAGTGTGTACACTTCACTCACGTCTGATGTCATATTAAATGCTATTTTTTTTCCTTCGCCATTTTATGTGCCACCTATATTGTGTGCGTATGTCTGTATGTGTTGTAATTATTGTAGAATTTTGTCTATATCTATCTATCTAT
>JAUTXX010511451.1:0-11914 GCA_032273605.1 Panulirus laevicauda | reverse complement strand
GGAAATGAAAATATCCTCATTTATCATGACAAACACACACACACACACACACACACACAGCATACGTAAATTCAAAAAGTTGTATAATAGAGAATGTTCAAGATATGGAGTCCCCACGAGCGCAAAAATATCCTTCCTACACAGTATAGATAAGTAATCACACACACGAGGCAACTTGAGTGTAAAACTCCCACCCGGACACACACAAACACAATCACAATAACACAAGACTCGTGGTCCTGGTGAACTTTCGCCATATATGCTTGATGGTGTGTGTAAATACACTTGACCATCCCCTCGAGATACTGATCATGATGTCGCTGGAGAGAGAGAGAGCAAAGCGCCCAGGGAGTGTAGAAGGGCAGATGTCATGCCTTCCTAACTAGAAGGGAGACCGGGAAGAGGCGCTGAACTACACACGGGTCTCACTGACACGTGTGGTCTGCAAGTTACTGGAAAAGATGATCAAACATGAAATGGACGACTTTCTTCAGAGGGAAAAATAACTTGAAACAACACGGCTTCAATGGACAGTGAGGTCAAGCATAATGAACCCCTTTGATTTCCACAGAACAATAAGCTCATCATTGTATTGGATAAGGCTTGGGTGGACAATTGGTATCTGAACTGCCAGAAAGCATTTGACACTTGACCTATTCCAAATATCAGAACTGCAAATAAAGCTAATGGATAAGAAAATATTCAGCAACCTGTCCACGTCCTACAGACAACCATAACTAGAAATTGATTCTCAATTGTTGTTTTCACATTAAAGAAGCAGAGAGCAATTATAAAGATGAGGAAATATTTTCTATAAGTGTGTGTGTGTGTGTGTGTGTGTGTGTGTGTAATCAAAGCTGAAGGAGTTATGTATCTCCTATCGACACTGATTCACTGTTTAAACGGTTCCTGTACAGTACCCGTTTTCCGTTTTTACTATTGGGTGCATCAGTATAACCCACCACTTCACAACTATAACTACAACTCAAAGCCACAGACGAGGGCAAAGGTCGACTCTGTTGATATTTACGTATTATGATGTCTGACGTTATTTATCTTCCTTTATCCTCTTTTCAGGCTCACGCTAAGCAATTATCATGAAACTATCTCTTTCATTCTTTCCCTTACTGAGTATATATTGCAAATGTTTCAATGGGCGATGTACAATACGGTTCACTAACGAATGGTTAAGCAAATAATGATAACGTGTGTGTGTGTGTGTGTGTGTGTGTGTGTGTGTGTGTGTGTGTGTGTTTCTGTGTGTGTGTTACCGGGCTCCGCCTGCTTCTGGTTACACTGCCCATAGAATATCACCTTCGGCGAGGCTGTATGTTCGTCAGGTGACGAGAGGAGTACAGTCTGGCCGAGGAACCTTTACCTGCTACTGGAAGTAGCGCAGCCTTGGACTCGCAGGAGTTCCTGGAAAAGGAGGTCCTGGAGTAACTCCTGGACTCTTGCAAGAGAGAAGTCCTTGAACAATTATAGACAGACAGACAGATAGATAGACAGATAGATAGATAGATCCTAACCTAAGCCAGATACCCTGGGTTGACTGTGACCTTCCAGGATTTGACCCCGGGCTGACCCGTGCTGACACTCTTACCTCCTCCACCTCACCATCCTGCCCCTGGAGCCTCCTTAATGAGGTTCACTATAGCCCATAAAGCTTGTCAGGTTGACCGGGTCAGACCACAGGGCTAATATGATGATGATGATGATGCTATTGGTCTATCTTTCTGGGGTCAATACAGGACAGTTGAGAATTAGATGTTCAGGGTTTGTGGAAGCGACACCTTGGACAAGAAGCGTCCTGTCGTGTGCTGAATTGTTAGGTCTAATGCAGGAGAGATGTGTGGTGTCAATTCACTAATGTGTGCCTGGGATCGAACCCTGTACCGTATGACTAGTAACCAGTGACCACGATCATAGTGACCAACATGGTGCAGTGGGAACCCATCAATCTAAAACCATCTCAGTTGAAAGAAAAAGTAAAAGAAATTATTCTGAGCTGAGGGTATTTGTAGATCTGACTCTTCAAGGAAGAAAGACTATATGGAGAGGGAAAGACAAAGGAATATCATTCTACAGCTCAGCAGTACAAGGGAAGAGGCATGTATCATAACAGTTGATCTTCGAGTGGCTGGTCTCCACAAAAGAAACTATAGGAAGCAGCAGCAAAACGCGCGCCACGTGTACAAGCCTTCGGGGGTAGGGACACATGCAGAGAGAGAGAGAGAGAGCAGCAACATCGCGGTGAACGGAAAATGAAGGTTGAAAGTAGGTGAAGCCTACCAACAGCAATATAATGGAAATGGGTTTAAAGTCAAATTCACACAAGTACTCTGTAGATTTGTTTTCATTCTAAATCACAGCAAAAATATGCTTCAAGTCTACACAAAATACTCTTTTTAAAGTTTCTTTAAGTCGGAGTAGAGGTTGCCACCTGGTTTATAACACGATAACTTATTCTCCGAATCATTTCTCATCAGTTTGCTCTGTTCAGCTCAACATGTTACCACAATCACATCTGTAGTCTCCACCTGTCATAGAGCAATCCATGCCATTCCGTCGGTAACACAAGCGTACGGTATTCCATCCAGTTCTACAGTTACAACCAATGATTTCAAGGAATGTCTGGAGGAGATGTTGGGAGGTTCTGTCATGATGGGCATCATTTTTCCTTCGCTTCCATTCCAGCCTCACTGCTCATGACACACATGGTAAACACACTCAAGACTCCATTCTTGCACCTGCCGATACATGCAGACGAAGGCTGTGAACTTCAGCTGTAGCTGATACACTTGGCAGAGAGCCAGGAACTGACGAAGGTCTTAACACGAAATTTTGAGTGTCAGCTCATTAATGTCTTCACTGTCTTACCCACTGTACCAACATGCACACCATCGCATTATCCCCTGCCCTGATTATACCCTTGTTTGATGCACTACCAATTCTTCTAAGCACCTGTGTCTGCTACAGGAATAGACAGTTCGTCCTCGTTGTAAACCAGAAGTATTAATCTTCTTTTCCAAGACCCACCACTCCAGGTGTCGTATGGCAACCCAGGATGACACACGAGTGGAAGAAACGTTTCCAGTGACAGTGGCATCAACAAAGGCTCGAGTTAACGTGATGCTCCAGTATCTTGGAGCTTTGTGGGTGCGTCTCTTTGGCTCTGGCTTCAAGAAGATTCGAAACTTCTCCTTTATTTTGCATGAAAACATTAACACAAGAACATGTGTGTCCTCGCCGACGAGGACGACGTCCTGCCCAGTTGCAGATGCCACAGATGTTTGCACAGTAAGCAGATCAACACCAACTTTGTGCCAAGTACACTTCACAACCACATCTGTCCCAGCCTTCGCTTGCGCATGGTGATGAATCCCATTTTCGTTCTCTTTGTTGCAGAGGAACTTCTCCTCCCTGTTCTCGAGGGTCTTGTTGTGAGAGATGCGTACTGCTGCTCCAACTTGGCCACCATCTTCTACGCCGAAGCTCTCAGTCATTAGTCCTTGGTGCGCCACAGTGGCCACAGAGTACAGCTATGGCTCGGTCATATCGGCGTATAACATACTGTTTATACAGGTCATGGATCTGTTCCCATGTGGATCCTCTCGCCCACGGTATGTGACGCAGCAGTGCCCCTGCCATCCAGAGCATCGTGTATCAGGATTTCTCGCACGTCTACTACATCCCTGGCCAACCCGGTAGCCGTGGTATCCGTGGTGCTGTTCGCTCGTGGTGTATATTGCCCCAGTGATTTCTTACATGCTGTTGTTTACTCCGGCACCTGCTGGAGATGGGGAGGATCCACAGGCAGAGCTGCCTCTCTCTCTCTCTCTCTCTCTCTCTCTCTCTCTCTCTCTCTCCCACGCCTCGATCCCCAGTTAGTTCTCCCGTTGTTTTATACGTGGGGACCTGCTAGCCCCAAAAGCCAGACTGAAAGACGACTGAACATGGAGACCCCTCAGAGAAGTGGTGTAAACTTTGGCACTTTAGTCGTAAAGTTGGAACATCTTTTGTCGACGTTATGTTTATACCCTTCAGATAAAGTCTATGTCCAGAGGTGTTACAGTTGGGCAGCACATCACAGAGACTCTATAGTCAAGTGCTCTGTCTCCTGAACGTTCTCCTTCACTAGATTTACGAAGCAGGTCAGTCATCACCATACAACTGGCGCCACAACTATGCGATCTTGAGGACACGAAAGCCATTTTTCTAAATGTGTTTTTGGTTTCGAAAATTTAGACAAAAGACATCGTTCGTTTGTACATCAGTGGCTGAGGTTGCTTTAGATAAAAGACCGTCCATCAGATCAGTTAATGTCTGGACATCTTTACTGGCAGACACGTCCACAATAGAGGCAGCTGAGGTTACTGTACTTCCCATGTTATTAGTACTATACACCAGACAACCATCTGACATATCTTGCCTGGTGTCTTCACAGGGAAGGTGGAAGGCAAGTCCTCCTGCGGCTGACCAGGACTGGAGAGCAACACCCATAACAAGGTGACCTCTTACACCTCAAGCTCAACAGTGACGACTTGCAGACGTCACTTCCAGAGGCTCGTGTGGGTCTGAACCACACATTAAGTATCCACCGCTGCCAAGACAGCTCACCTGAGGCTGAAATCCTGTGAGGACGACAACTAATGACTGCAACATGATATTATCTGGCTGACTCTCAACCATTATATGAGCTTTCCAGCAGAGCGGCTGATCACAAGCTGTGACCCAGGCTACAGCTGTATTTACCTACGTGGGAACACATGACGCGTTGACCATATGCAGGTCAGGTCATCTGGATCCATGCCAGTCATCGGTAAGAACATCGCAGATGACACCTGATGGTGGCCTCCTTTACGAACCAATCTGCACGAAGCCAGAACACAGTGACGTGTGAGCCTCAACCACCAGTGACGCCTTCCAGAGTAAATCCAGACCTACATAAGGATACCGTATGTCTGGCCTGGAAAGATAGTTATATTACCACACGTAATACAGACCGTCTGTGTCTGACGTAAAGCTGTGTATATTGATACGTGCTAAAGGACGCCATGTCCTCTGAAGTCACTCCGACCCTTCTGACGACAGTGTTGTCTTTGCTCCTGTTGTCATGGATGCAACGACACCCATCCCATGAGAAGTGTTCTGACCATCAGTACTAACACTGCGGCCCACACTATCAACAACATACTGCAGGAAATGAAGGAGGAACCATAGCTGGCTATTACTGTAGGCTGCATAACTGAGAAACATCTGTCGAACTGCTTGACATCTGTGTGGCAGGAAGGAAACCCATGTCTGTACACGGGACTCGGTGAGAATCCTGGATTGAAGAAATAAGATGATGCGTCTGGACTTCCAGACCTACTTATGTGCAGTGGAGCTGGAAGCGCCCGAGGACTATACCCACCTGTATGATCGCTCGTCCCACTGATGTAAGCTGGTCGTTCACATCCGCTTCAGAAGACAACATTTTGTCACAAACTTCTGTAACGATTCTGGAGGGAACCCAGTTGCTCTATCAATGGAAGATTTATCACTACAAGTGAGACACAGATCTTTCTGTTGCTGGATATTCTTGATGTCATTCTTCACAAGCTTGGCAGGTGTTCTCAATGATCCGTATTTTCTCAGCTGTTGTGTCATATTGACAGTGAAAGTCAACAGGAGAATTCTTTCATCAGTGTTGTAGAAGCTGACACATGTTTGGCTTTCCATGTATGTCCGTTATGATACGTGTGTCTCCAAAATGTTACTTCAACTTGCGTGTCCTGTACTTGAGACTATAAGGCTTCACACTTTCCCTCCATCACGACAATGATTGTTACGTGGTCATCATCATATTGTTCCAGGCACTCGGCAGCTGTGACCAATACATCACTTCTCACCACATCTTCTCACCTGCCACTCACTAATTATTTACACGCAGCAATTTTCTCATCAATGGTACTGTTTGCTCATAAACCATTTCGTGATTTTGTTTACTCGTCTTAAAGTTGATACTACATAGATGGTAACGGACAGGATCAGCAGCAGAGATCCTGGCCATATACAGTATTCGAACCCTGACTTTATTCACCCATCAAATTTCAGACATCAAAAACTTGGATGATTTTTTTCTTCTCGATGATCCGTGGTTCTGGAATGAGGTTTACGTCCATCATGCACGATGGGGCGACCTACAGAATAAACAGCTCCTCTTGTGAAAGCTAGTTCAGGTGACCATAATGCTGGTGAATCCTGGTCTTTGAACTGACCCACCAACGTTGTCTGGTGTTAACTCTTATTATTAGCGTTCCGTGTGACACAGTCAACTTCTAGACTCTAACCTGCACCAACTGGCTGGACTCAAAGCCGATCTGATCCTTCCTGAGATTCCCACACACTTAAGATGACCTCACAACTCCAAGAATAACTGCAGACTCTCCACTAGACAACGACTGACTGCCTCTATCATTGCTTAGGTCCAAAACAATAAACAGTTATTACCAAATCCCATGACACAACTCATGGGAAATTCAAACCCCGGAGGGAACTGTCTTGATGAAGAATCAATAATGAATTAGAGGAAACTGAAATAATGTTGTGCTTTGATGAAACGATTTGCTGAAAGACAGCCGAGTCACCATGTGAAGCGTCTGAGGTAAACCATGGAAGGGTCTGTGGGGCCTGGATATGGAAGGGGAGCTGTGGCTTCGGTCATTGCACATGACAGCTAGAGACTGAGTGTGAACGAATGTGGCCTTTGTTGTATGTTCCTGGCGCTACTTAGCCCGAAGGTGGGTAGGGGGGAGGAGTGGGAATGCTGTTTCGTGTGTGGCGGGGTGGCGACGAGAATGCATGAAGGCATGCAAGTATGAATATGTACATGTGTATATAAGTATATGTCTGTGTATGTATATGTATGAATATGTTGAAATGTACTATTTGTGGGTGTGGGCGTTTATGTGTATGTGGGTGGGTTGGACCATTTCTTTCATTTGTTTCCTTGCACTACCTCGTTAATGCGGGAGACAGTGACTAAGTATGATAAAAAGATAGAAAAAATTGATGCTCTTATTTCTTTGGCTTCCTAAGTAAATTATATATGCTTTTGGCTTCATCAAAGTGATGCCTGTAGGACCTCTGTCCTGCTACAACAGTCAAATATAAATTTTGCATCCCTTACATCTTTACTAAATTTTTTGCTTCTCAGAACAGTGCATTTTGTATAGATAGTACATCCAATCAAAGCCATGAAAAGAAGCACAACAATATTCTTGTTGCTCCAGTTTCCCAAGGAAAACTGAACTGATGGCACTGATTTGGCCTGCTATCAAAGATACTGTCCCCAGAAAGCAGTTGCAAGGCAGTAAGGCTTTTTGTTTCAGTGAATTATTATAAGTATTGTATTATTGAATGTATTACAGTTGTTATACATATAACGCTTTCAATGTTTATTTTGGTGAAGCAGTATGTATATATTTTTACTTCATACTTGCTCACCATTTATTATGTTTGCAAGGTATTACCTGAAGACACACAAAATATGCTTAATTCGCTTGCCTCCATTCTTTAGCTGTCATGTATAATGTGCCAAAACCACAGCCTCCTATCCATAGTCAGGCCCCACAGACATTTCTGTGGTTTCTTCATATGCCCTGGTTCAGTCCATAGACATTACATTGCACCCTGAATACCATAGCTCTGGTTCACTCTATTCCTTGCACACTTTTCACCTTTCTACATTTTCAGGCCTAGAGAACTCAGAATCTTATTCATTCCATTCTTCCATTTCCATTTCAGTCTACCTCTTCTTGTTCCCTCCACATCTAAAACATATAATGTTTGTTAACCTTTCCTCTCTCATCCTCTTCCAATGTCCAAACCATTTCAGTGCAACCTCCTCGGCACTCTCAATCATGCACTTCTCATTTCCACGTTTCTCTCGGGCTATCACCTGAAACACAATCAACTCTCTTCATGCCACATAATGTCCTCAAACATTTAACCTACAACAAATTCACTCTCTTCTATATACATTCTCTTCTGTAACTCATGCCTAGCATCCATACATCAATGGGACCACAGTACCTTCAAACATACCCATCTTTGCCCTCCCAAACAGTGACTTATTTTTCCACACACTCTTCAATGCTTCCACGGCCTACTCGCCCACACCTATCCTTTGACTCAACAGCTTTCATTATTTGAAAAGTAGTTGAGATTTTGAATGTGTTGAATAGTTTACACTTTGTATTTAAATAATTTTGTTCAAGTAATTCATAGAAGCCTTGAGAAATATGATTTCTTGTTTTATGGCATGATAATATGTAAACAGAATTCTGTAAAGAATCTAATTGGAACTGAACCAGGATTATGGCTTTAGCAAAACCTTTTGGGCAGTCTTAATCCTTGCATGTACATGTATGCAGAACATGAGTAAAGTGCATATTGAAAGAATAAGAGAGTAGAGATATTAGGAACTTATGGTAATATAGTAATGAGTCAAGAGAAAGCATTACTTGACAAAGATCAAGATTAGTCAGATGGTTAAAGATGTACGTGGAAGATGTGGACATTCAGAGTATATTGTAGTTGAGAGTTTTGTAGGGATGAGTTATGATAGCATAAACAGAGATGAGAAGAGGAGAAAGTAGACCATGTAGGGCATGAGCAAGAAAAGCAAATGAATTCCTAAGGAATGGATATTTGTCTGGAGGAATACTTTTATCACTCTAGGCAACCTAGCACGGCCCTTGGGACCCACATCATAGGTGAACTGGGTGGTTATGAGTGTTAGTCTTTTCTGATGTAATGTTTACAAACTTTCCTGATTTGTGACATTTTCAGCCCAAAGTCATAAGATTTAACAGATAGTAGTTCACAGATTTGTTTACTAAATACCAAATACTAAGAGATAGAGGGAGGAGAGAGCACACTAAGATCACCATTTTTATGAAATATTAGACATTGATAATAACTTTTATGATGAATGTGTTATTTCAAATCTTATTTTTAATGATGTAAGGTTGACTTTTTTCTCCCTCTCTATGGCTCAGTCATCTGTTCCAGATGCTACCATGCTAATGCAAGAAAAAGTGAGCAAGTATGAAAGAAAGAAAGCAGTTTGAATCTGGAATGACAGCATTTTATACTTTCCAAATGCTGACAAACTGAAGTTTCTTTCACCATTTTCTGTATTGTTTTGCCTTTCTCCCCCTTTTTCCAACTTAAGGGTATTGAGAATGATAACTTGCAGAAAGACCTAGCCTTAAGGTAAAGTTCCGACTAGGCTGCTTTTCCTTTTTTTTTTTTCATTTGGAAAATAATGATAAAGGAGGGGTGCATTTCCTGCTTTTTCTGTTTTTCTTTTGGAAAGCGATGATAAAGAATGGGTGTATTTCCAGCCTGGAATTCGTTCCCAAACCTCTTTGGTGCCTTTTATGACTCTTAGGAGATATTTGGATCATATTTTTTCTCCTCGTATCCACATCATTGAAAACATTTATATATGTACATGTTCTTTACTGCACCATTTATCAACTTATTTTGTCTTTTATTACAGAAGTTATTCTGTGTAAGGTAGCAAAGAATGAAACTAGTCTTTAGATGTAAGTTCCTATGGAAAGAAAAAAGGATTCTCTTAATCATATTGCTTATAGTGGGGCCAGCTTGTACATGCCATCAAATGATGTTACTATTCTTGTTCTTTCATCTGTCTTTATTAATATACTCACTGTTAATGATAGGATTTTTTTATTTTTTTACTTCATTATGATACTTGTACTGAGTGGTGTTTTCTTTTCAGGTTGCAAAGAACTATGCTTGGGCAAGTGGTGGTTCAAGTATTCTATCAGAATTTGGAACCTTACATCTTGAGTTTGTTTACTTATCTGATATTTCTGGTGATCCAGTATTTACTGAAAAGGTTATGAGGATTCGTGATGTCATAAGAAAGACAGATCGTCCAGATGGTCTTTATCCAAACTACATGAATCCTAAGACTGGGAAATGGGGCCAACGTATGTATTAGATTTTATCTTGCCTATGTAGATGCTGTATTTACATTAACTGATCATGGTAATTTTCCAGGCCTAAAACCAGTGTTCTTCATAAATAAGTTGTAACATGAAGAGTTTGTGGTGACTATATTTGTTATTTTGACTAAAATAAATGAAGTTTTAGGTGTTAAGAAAATGACAGTTGCATAGTAAGTCTAGTTGATGAATTTATTAAGAGCAAAAAATCATACAGATAATGTAAGCCAATGCTATTATTAGTTTTGTATATATGTATTATATATTGCATATGCAGATGACCTTGCAGTCACATAGTAGCGCCATGACACTTTGTAAGCATCAGCAAATGTACATCATTACATCACACAATTGGAACAGTGGCCCACTCAAAACAGAATGTCTGCATCTCCAGAGATGTCGTCCGTCACCCTATTAATGCCAGACAGATATAAATCCAACCTGCACCCTCCCATTTCACAGAGAATTAACATTTGCTCATGTTTAATAAAACTCCAATTTTTTTTTTGGCATTACTTGTGACACAACCATGGTATCCACTCTCCACACCAAAGCAATGAACAAAATATATGCTCTCAACACTAACTGTTACCACATTAAGACAAGAAAAGGAATCCTCAAGATCCTCTGTAAACAATTCATTTGCTCATCTTGAAACCACACCTCATATACCAGTTTATCTACCCTATCAAAATCAAATGTAACATTCTATGAACCACACAGAACAGGTCACTACACTAAAGGGATTTTCTTTTGATTTCCATCTTTGTGTGGGTATCCTCTCAGATGCTTATAGGGCTCAGTTCTTGGATGAAAGCTAAAGGTTTTAAAGGATAAAGAACCATTTTTTCTGTAGTTAGAGCCAGATACTTGTCCATTTATTCTTACTTCTTGGCTTCGTCTTCTTTCTCCATTAATGAACCATATTTTGATTCTTGGAAAAAAAAAAAGCTGAGGCACATTTCATTTCATTTTTACAAAGTGACATTTTAGGTCTGGGCAGGTTACAGTATGATCATTATGTTGCTGTGGATGAGCATCTGGTGGCCTTGCATGTTTTATGGTGGATGAAGATGTGAATCCTTATGGATGTACATAATTTTTCAGTGTGTTTTATCCCTCTACTGAGCAAATGCTTTCTCAGATGTTCACATGACTTTTTTCTGTGACAATGTTTTTGATGTATGTCATATGATTTTTTTTTTTCTGTGCTGTATTTCAGGTCATACATCCATCGGAGCACTTGGTGACAGCTTCTATGAATACCTGATAAAGGCTTACATACAGTCTGGCGGAAAAGATGAAGTGGCTCGAGAGATGTACGAGGAAGCTATTGGGGTTATTACCAACCGTTTGGTTTTGAAGTCTAACTCCGGACTTACCTATATAGCTGAAAGCAAGTTTAATCGTTTAGAGCACAAAATGGATCATTTGGCTTGCTTCTCTGGTAAGAATTACATCAAGTATGATAAAACTTAATCTTATTTGTTAAACATGGGAATCCAGAGAAGAATCGGACAAGACTGAGTATAGTGAATATGATTACCATTAGATCTAGGGGCAGCTAAACCTCAAGAAAGATATGGAGTTTTGAGTGTATAAATCATTGCCTTAAGCATCCTTTGGCTTAAGGTAGATGTAGAAAATTTGAAATGAACATAATGTATAGTTTCCTCTCTGTAACCTGTTTGCTGTTTCTCTATGTAGAGTTTATTAGCATGTATAGTTTCTTCTCATATACCTTTTCACTGAGCAGTTGTATTATTGGCAGGAATTAAAAAAGAATTTAGGGAGATATCAAGAAAGATTCCTTTGAAGGTTTTCATGGGAGCTATTTTTCTGGTGAAAAAAGTTTTTTTTTTTTTTTTTTTTTTTTTTTTTAAAAAAAT
>JAUTXX010511440.1:0-11915 GCA_032273605.1 Panulirus laevicauda | reverse complement strand
TATTAATTAGAATTTCCTTTCACGGAAACATTCTAAAAGGAAATACTCCAGTTATTCTGCTGGTTGGAAAATGGTAATGTAGATCCACTCAAGAGCAGTAACTTCTTAACGGTGGTGGAATAATTCATTTTATTTCCCGTAATTGTTATAACTACAAAAATTACTCTCGGAAAGAATAAAGTAACGAACCGTGGTGTAGAAAGTCACTTCGTCTATTCGATGTTTTTTTGTTTTCTAAAGGAACGCAAAGATATTCGACAGCGAAATATGAGGGAAAAAAAGATGGTAGAGATGAATTTACAAAGTGGTGTCATGCTCAATTTACTAATTTCATTAGGCAACGTTATTATTCTGTCTTATTTTATTTCCAGTTTGTTGTATTTGATTGTTGGAGCCGATCTTTCGCGCTCTTTTTGTGTTCTGTTACATGGGAGTCATTTATATGTTCTTGATATGTTTATAAATGTTCTATGATCACTGGTTTGTTTGTATCGTACAGTCTTCCAGAATCTTATCGAATCCCATTGCTGCCATACAGTATTGTGACGAGGAACTAGTTTTGGTTATTTTGTGTATTTCCTGCATGGATGTAGCAAGCTCTTGGCTTCATTTGGGGATTTCAACACTGTTTTGATCTTAACGTACCCGTTTTTGATACATGTGAGCCCCAGTAGAGAGGGTACCTATAGTCATAAATTCTATGGATTATCCGGAATAGTTGATTCGATGCTCTTTTGTACGATTGAAATCATGGTGACTCTGGGGAACATTCGTTTGTACATTTCACTCATTATCCCTGATTTTCTCGACTTTCTTGCGGTCTTTCTATTGGAAAACGCAAAAGAATTTTCTTTGCAGGACGCTACCAGATTAATTTTGTCTGTGCAATCCATGTTTCTATATCCTGCTATCGTTATTGATGGACGTCTGATGTAGGGAAAAAGGGAAGGACGCTGCTTTCTTGAGGAACCCCTCCCAGTGGATCGAATCTTAGGGTCAGTCTATGAACTGATTCGACCGTGTGTTGTGTTCGAACAAACCACACAGATTTTTTTTTTTTTTGTACACTATTGTCAGAGAGGCCAAATGTGCTTACAATTAATTTCAGCTACTTGCGCTAATCACAGTCAGAAGTTTCATTCATTCGCGTTCATTTTTTTTCTTGCAATTGAGTATTCGTATGTAAGTACACTATAGATGCATTGCTTCTGCCCCTTACCTCTCATCACGTCCGAACCCGTTTTGATACGCTTTCGGCACTTTGAAAGGACTCGAATGTCTTTCCCTTGGGCAGCTTTTATACTGACTTTCCTAAGACCTGTACCGTTTTACGCCGTGGCCAGGGTACCTCCAGCTGTGCTGATAGTATAGCAGAAGTCATTGTAGATCAAGTGGAGTCTTACATTCTTTTCTGCTAGAAACTTACCCCCACAACATGGTGTGATGATGGTCCTTGCTCTGATGCTTATCTCAAGGAACAGAATGTACAATGCCATGAAACTTTACCCGTATCCTGAATCTCATTCTGCCTTTATATCATCTCAGATTAATTGTAAAACTCTTGTTCGAAGAGTCACGCAAGCGATTCAAACAGTCCTTCATTAGAAAAAGAAAGATTGCTAATCTGACTTTTTCTTCACGTAATGAATCTTTCCTGTACCCTGAACAGCAAATCTTCGGTAGCTTTTGTAATTCAAGCATTTCTTAATCTTTTCCGATCTAAACAATCTATGGCTAACTCTCTCAAAGTGACAGAGCTGTTCTTTGTGGTGCTTTGTTTTCCTCTAACTCTACTGTGAATGATACCACACCTAGTCTTCCCCACCTCCTCCTACTGGACCAAAGCCGTCTCTCTCTCTCTCATATATTCCTTGAGCAAGTGCTTCCGAGTTCTCTACCAGGTGCAAGTGGACGAGGCGTTTGGCACGGGTAACATAACTTCCTTGCGCCCTAAGGGAGTATACTTCTGAGTCAGTTCCACTCCCTTGCCCGTCTATTTCGTCTTTGCCTCAATACCCAAATCTTCTCTACCTTTCCAAAGTATCTGGTAGGGTTTAGCACCGAGCTTTTGCTTTCTCAACTTCATTCCTTTTGATTTCTATGCTTGTCTCTGTTCTCCGTCGCATACCTTTCCCTTTTTTCTAGTCTTGCGCCGTCTTAACTCTTTTGCAATGACCACTCATCAAGCATCCCCCTCCCTCAGTCATGATGTTGCCGCCTTCTCTCCTTCTTCTACGGGTGTTGTTTCGTCCACTGCTTTTGCGAGCTGTTTGCATATCAAATCCCAGCCACTAAAACCTGGATCCGTGGCTCCTGACTGGCTGCCTGCTGCTGCTGCTGCTGCCCTTGATTTATATGTGAAGACCAGCCACACGATGATTGGCCTTTATGTTTCCTTCTTTCTCCGAACAGCGGCGACGTTGTTGTCCTTCTTTCTCTGACGCAAAGCTTTACTCCGTAAACATCCAGGTCTGTGAGCACCCCCTCAGGAGCTCATGATCTTTTTTCTCACATTCCTTTTCTTTTACTCTTCATTTTTCCTTTCATTCGAGATAATCGCGATTGGCAAAGTAAAAAAAAGAAAAAGAATAAATTGATATTGTTTAGAAAATCCGTTGCATAAGTAGCTCAGGTTATTAGTACAAACGAGATTTACTGAATTATCAAGAGAAAATGTGTGGTGAACACACTTCGAAGTTGATGTATTGTGGTCATATTTCAGTCGCGTTCAGTGCACCGCACTTTTATTTTTTTCCCCCCATCAAACCCTTGAGATATTATCATAAAACCTGATGAACCAGTTTCCCTTAACCGATTCCTGTCTAGCTGGATCTCCCAACCTCTATGTTAAACCGAGTATGTTTGTTGGTTTCGTAAGACTCGCCAGGTTTTGCCTGCATGGGCCCTGTGTCCATACTCATACCCAGGTCCTCAAACTAAGATTCACCTCCACAGGACTCTGTCATATACTGAGTACCTCCATAGCAGGTGTTCCCGAACTCCGCCAGCAAGTGGGAGCACAGAGAGCCATAAGTCATCCCCAGACGACGAGGCTGCATTATTGTCGGTGTATGTCAAGGAATACAGCCTCTTCGCGGGTATTCCCGCTTCCTCGATAAGTCCCACTTTTCCCCCTTACTCCCGCATCATGGATCCAGCAGAAGACTCTGGACTGAGCATCAGTAGAGAGAGGAGCGTCCTGATAATATCCAGTAAAGAGTTCAGACTTGTCCCTACGGAACGCCTTGATCATGCCCGCATCAACTGAGATTTTCCTAGGCTTCTCAAACCCATGGTGCACCGTGTTAATGTCCCTGTCATGTATGTGCAGCTGAGCACTCGTAGGCGTAATTCAGCAGCGGAGGAGGAGGGTGGTCTGGTGTCAGAGGAGGTGGGTCTGTCGCCACACACACACACACAATAATGCCATGTCCACTGTGTCTGCTCTTGAAGCTGCCAGGTTGCATATAGACCCCCAAGGCGAAGGTTTGACTCTCTCTCTCTCTCTCTCTCTCTCTCTCTCTCTCTCTCTCTCTCTCTCTCTGGTATCGTCGGTTCGGGAGTGGCCTTAAGCCTGTGAGTGGCTGTAAGTCCTAGGACGTGCCAAGAAGCCGACATTGACTGTCTGGTGACATACACACACACACACACACACTCTCTCATGTCTCCGTCACCAGGTACTGTCACGTCTACACTTCAGCTCTTGGGAGACTTGTTTGGTTGCCTCGACAGCTGCGTCATTGCCCTAATTCTCATGTGATTAGATATTCGACGAACGTCATTGATGAATGCCTGGGCATTGATCAGTGACAGCTCGTTCTCAGGTGTGCCAGTCCAGTGTGTGTTTTCGGGGTTGCTGGTACCGGTGTAGCGCGAGCCATGTGTAAATGTAAAATGTAATGTGGCTCTTATGTGAGTGTGTGAGGTGTAAAATGTGATGGATTGCCTCACGACCACCTCCCATTCCAGTATGAAGACTATATAAAGTCGATGCAGAAGAAATATAACCAAAAGTATGAGATGTTTGCATTTTACGTTTTGCTCTCCCGTATAACACTTGTCAGTATTTGCGTTTCTCAAATATTGATTTTGATTTTAGGGTTAAGTGTCTTTCTTAGCATTTCGCTCTCTTTTCTTTGTAGATACGTTCATTAATCTTGCATTCGTATTGCTTTTCTTAAACAAATCAACTCTGTAATGGTAAATGATTTTAGAAATAACAAAATGATGATTATATATGTCAAAAATCTGATATAAACATCATATAACAAATCGTAAATTCTTCTGTTTGTACATGTCAACAGAAGATTTAATTTATCAAAAGAAGTCTTTATACGTTATGATAGAGTAGGTCTATATGTGATTTCATTCCAACACAGAATTTCCATATAAGTAATGTATTGCTACAGAGATTTCGATAAGAATAAGACACGGAGAACTTTACAAATGGTAAAAAAATCAATTCGACGAATAATTTTCTTTTACTAACGATGAAGAATCCAAAGTCAAATGTGAATGTGAATTATAATCACTTCGGCACTAAGGAAATTTCGATCGCTTGTGAAGTCCAAACTATTTTTCAATTTTCTTCAGGAAAACCTATAAATATTCTGCCTTGTATTTATTAACGGGAAAATAATCATTTCCCGTGAGAGTATTGCATATGTGGCTGGTGATCATTATAAAGTCAGAGCCTTAAGGATATACATTCAGTAATTTGTCAGCTTCAGTTCATCTTGCGTTGTTCCAGGTTATTTGCATGTATGTTGATTTCTCTGACGAGCGTAGCTTACAAGGCCTTCCAGCGGTAGGTCAGGGTTACTCCCCACACTGAGACAACGCATTACTATTGCTGTTTTCATATATGTAAATACCAAAATAGCCTAAATTTTTTCTTCACGCATATTATCACATTTTTTTTGACAAAAACGTTTTGAAAACTAATCCTTTATGATCATACAGTACCGTGCTTACTTAAGGCGTTCTCCAAGTAAGATGCCTGGGTATTCAAATATCCTAGACAATAATGAAATTCTGAGTTAGACCCTATGAAGTCTTTTACATCTTAACATTGCTCAACATTGCCATTACTGACGCTTCTGACTAATCAAGCAAGTACATGGATAGTTTCAAGACACGAACACAATTGTGCGTTCGAGTGTGTGGTCGTCAGGTTCCGTTGGCCAACATCTGTTTTTTGTGCAGAATAGTTTGCAATTAAGAGTCGGTCAGTTCATTATGGAATAGAAATGTGTAATTTTAAGATTCCAGCCCCGCGTTATAAGCTTTTAATACTTGTCTCTCGAATTTAAACGAAATCCAGGGACGAATTATCAATAACGGCACGAATGTGACAGGTTCGTAGGTGCCTTGTTCCGTATGGTATCCACGCCAGTGGACAAAGAGATTGTCTCGCAAACTCTATAGCATTCGCTCGCGAGCTGCTGCCGTCTTGCCTCTCACGGAGAAATAGATCCACGAACTTACTGTGGCATAGACTGGCATAGTCTAATCTAGCCTCTCGCCCTGGCTTGTCTTCAACTTATCACTTTCCAAATTATAGCATATTGTTAGTTTAGGTACTTCCTGGTCACCGATAGACTCTCTCTCTCTCTCTCTCTCTCTCTCTCTCTCTCTCTCTCTCTCTCTCTCTCTCTGACCAGTCGTGGTCTTCTACCATCACTGGCCCTTTGAGTACCCTTCACTTAGCAAAAATATCCTTTCCACGCACAGGAGCTGGCCACATGACTACAGGAGTACAGTACAGCTGTATACCGATTATCGCTTTTATCTAAACTGTGCAACATATATGACTTCTTTCACAGACAGACACCTTATAACCCCATTCAACTTTATATCTAGAATTCTGACTATTTATTGATGCATACAGCTCAAGGTTAAAATGTCGCCAACCAGTACAAGTACCTTTTTCTAAGCCAGGTTGTGTTTGGATAGATTACGTCAAGTTTGTACTTTAACCTAACCTTACCCCTCAAAAAAAAAATGGAATCTTCACTCGATCCTATCATCCTCGAAACACATCGTATTCGAACCTCCGTCTCATTCCAAGATCAAATGAGTTGATAAAGTACGAGTTCGTTATCCGGCTATGGAGGTAATGGGCAACACTTTCTTTATCATAGTTTCAAATCATCGTTTTACTCCTAACTGGTAGTATTGAAGGGTATGGTCCAGCACCCTATGTTTGGTGCTAATGACGGTCTTGATAACCCTTACAGTCGGTAGGCCAAATAACCAACAGCACGATCATCAAAATGACTACATTCTAGGCTAACCTAACACCAATTACACAACATCTTTACACCTAGAGAACCGACTGTCATACAGCCCGGGTCGTGTTCTAAGCTAGGATGTCTCCAGACCGTGGTGGTTCCTGACTAGGCTTGAGCTTAGCGAACTTTTAACATGGACGGCGAACCGAACACCACAGCTAGAGCGTATGACCGCTCACGTTCGGAGTGAGAGGTCTTCCCGGACCCTTCACCCGAAGGAAATCTGATCCTAGAAGAAGGTAAATTCATTTTGTTGAAGGTTGTGAGATTCGCCATCCAGCCAGATTCCTGCGCTATTATTCATCTGCTTCTCTTCAAGCCTTTGCTGTGACTGAGACCCACTGGTCATACGTATTGTTAGAATAGGTTAACCTTCTTGTATTAGTTTCGAAATAAGCCACTTTGTTTGATCTATACACTAATGGCGTTACTGTGAATTAAAAGCGCCATGTTACATTAGCAGCGGGATACAAAAGATGGGTTTAGTATTATGGGAAGTTACAGTACGTATGTGTCCACGGATTTCTAGAGATATTTGTAATCCGCATTTTCATTTCAAATGAATACATACTTTTGAGTTGCTTTTTTTCTTTTAAGACTCACCCCAAGCTACCAGGGATTGTGTTTTTCATGATGTGAGAGTCGCTGTATGAGAACGTTAAGTCTTATAGATGGTTTTAAATAGATTTGAATGCGACAGTCACCCCGGCTTATGAAGATCATCTGTATACAGAATACTTCGTGTTGACGGCAGCTGCAATGTATTCTTTGAAGGGATTACCCAAAATTCACCCTTCTGAATACGTATCAGTGCTGTTGACATTCTTACATATAATTACCCCAGGACCAGTTTCGGTGAAGGAGTCCTGGTGTTAACGAAGATAATTCTAGTACCAAATACATCCTAACTATGCATGTGGCCCATCTTGGCCTGGCTGACATTCGCTGGTAGTTCTGATTGGTAATAATATTGTCAACTGGACACCCATAACTGCCATCTGAAAGCCATTAAATCCCCCATACATCCAAACGTTTGAATACTATTAATCTACATTTATAATATGATATACCTTTATAAATCAAATTTTACGATACGATATTTGCAACATCACTTTACGATAACTAAAGACCAGTTTAACATAGACATTTTAAAAACAAATAAGGCACAATTGATCCGTGCAGACAAGTTTCCTTTACCATCAAAAATATATCTCCTGGGCTAAATATGGTCATCTTGCACAACTTTATAAAAATTTAGACGACTTTCCTCCCACGCCATCTTACGGAAATTCTTGGATTGCCAAACGCCGTTGCTCGAGGCTGACGAGACCAGAAAACCAACACTCACCTCCCGCCTACACTCCACTTAAGTCTACCCCATTAACTCATTTACCATCATGGGTCACATAAATGATTTAAGTGCCACTTACCTTGCCTTTGAGATGTAAAAATCTAATTTGGAACGGAAGTATAAAATTAAGAGTCGGGGGTAAAGTGGGTGTAGAGGCGTGTGGGCATCTTCACACTTGTCACACGAATTGAGTTGGACGCGATAAGAGAGAGAAAGAGAACCCGTTTTTTCTCTGCATGTGTCATGGTGGTCTGGCTGGCGTTCCGATCGCTTCTCTGCTGTGGTTATAAATTTCAATCCTTGCGAGTCTGAGTGTTTATCTGTTCAGCTATCGGATGTACAGAGTGGGATAGCCTAGCACTTGTTTACGCTTTAATGTCCATCCTCTCTGATCCTGACGAAGTGGATTACACCAGAGGACGTAAGAAGATTTAATGTGACTATTTATATCAGTGACTAGATTTTATTCTTTTTTTTCTGTGCTTTTGACGTGTATGTTTAGAGAGTTATCCAGCTAAATACTATTATCGTGTGTAGAGAGATTGGTTATCAGTTTTCACTGGAAACTATCTGTATTATCTCAGGGCTTGCATAAACAATAGACTATGGATTTGAATAAAAAGTCCCTCTATATATTTGCATCGTAATGCGATATTAAAGAAATAATTATTAAAGAAAAATTGCATAAATAGTTGTTAAAGAGAAATTACATAAAAAGAGCCCATTGACTTCGCGAATCTGTTCACACACATGCAAGGGGTTTATTTAATGATATATAATGATATAATAACCTTTGTATTCTGACGTATGGTACGGATTTAGGCTCGATATTCTGGACTCTTGAGAGTAATTAAATCCAACAACATACATAAGTTACAAATCAAACAACTTATGTAAGTATATATATATATATATATATATATATATATATATATATATATTAACGTATGTGTAACGGCTTCGGGCTCGTGACCATTTAGCAGTCGACAGCTATTAAATCCACCGACATACATATGATTTACATACGCCTCACAACCAATGTAACCCCTCACTTGAAGCAGAGGTTATGAATTTGTTTCTAACTTTTTGTATCTAACTGTATTTCCGGTGTTCAAGGCAATATCAGTGTTCTTTCGACAAATCATTCCAAAGTTTTCAACTCCCTAGATCCCTTCCAGTCAATGGTCATAAGAATTCTCCAAGTAAGCCCACCCAATGTCTTCATCTCCAACAACCCTTCCCTTACAGTCAACAGTCAGGAAAAATTATTCATAGCTTCATCTCCAGCCTCCTAACCTCACTGCCATGCTTTTGTACCGCGATTTGCTTGGCGAGTTTTAGACGGAGTTTGGCTACTTTACGCAGTCTCTGGCTATTGTTGAACTCCAGCTCTTGCTAAGGAAAATTGTATTCCTTTGAGGGTGCTCCCGCGTAAGAAATGACGACCTTATTACTTAGCAAGTGACACTTTTCCGAGGGAATTTCACATATGCGCTTCTTCGGGGATTCAAGGAGCAGAAACTCCCTGGGATAGAACCCATCCACCAGTAATGTGGCCATCTCGGTGCCATCTACCGCCCTCCCAAGGTGTGCTTCTGCTATGCCACCACTGACTGAAATGCAGTCATCGAGAACTCGGTTCGTGTGGCTACATACAATGACTTTCACCATCCCTGAATCCTCATGAGATACGAAAGGTTCACGACGGATCTCCTGGGGTTGTTGGAACTATCTGGAAATCTGTGAATCGTGCAGTAAATGGAATCTGCTTCGCAAGTCCAGGAGAGGGAGTCTGAGACGATGAAGGGCCGTTGTTTTCAGTGTCGTCCTTGGACATGACCTCTTTCAAAGACAGAAGCACTGGTGTTTATCCAATCAGCCAACTACACCAATACTTCACCTTTCTACATTTCTCTGTTCTCCCATATGACGAACATCCCTTACAAAAGAGAAGCATTTTATAGAAGTATTTCATGTGTGCGACACCATTGAGGGAACTGCAGTTCGATATACAACGAGAATGGTTGCTCATGAGGGGAGAAAAACACTTCGGGTGTTTCACTGACCTTTTGGGAAGACAATTTGCTGCCTAGTGACCTCATAAGGCCTTGTCAGAGAGGACAAATGTCCCGCGGAGGGCAATCCTGGAGAGTTTCGTGTCGAGTTACGAGCTTTGGTTTGGCAGGATTAGTCACACACGTCATCCGAAGGCAGTAGATGGAGTAGCTGTTTATAAGATCTTAAGATCGAAGATTCTCTCTCTCTCTCTCTCTCTCTCTCTCTCTCTCTCTCTCTCTCTCTATCTATCTATCTATCTATCTATCTATCTCGCCCGTCGGGTCCACTGAGCCCGAACACCAATACACACACCTGATAGAAACCCTCCGCCTTGTGTTGTGACCAGTTGTCCCAATGTTAAGAGAAGGTTAAAAACAACGAAGTGGGTGAAAGTAAGCAATGAAAACTGAGAGCCACAGTGGGGAACCTATTCTCTTTAACTAGCTTCGAGAACGACTTCTTCAGGAGATCAATCACTCTCCTGAAAAAGTTGTCGAAGCGAGTTGAGAAGAACGAATTCCAGGTTCTGGTTTTTAGTTTTCGTTGCTCTCATAACACTCATTTGTCACCATAGGTAACAATGACAGGGTGGAGCACACCACACTGATAGAAAGATCAGAACTATCGTGGAAGATGTAGGGTTGTCGAGGAGGGGTCTTTAGGAACCAGAGGCCTCAAACAATGATTTCACGTACAATGCTACCCAGCCTCCAGTCATCATTACTTTCCAGGTGTGATCCTCTTTTACTAAACTCATTTCCAGTACAAGATAATCCACAACCCCAGCTTTACCGTGGGAGGGCACCGTCCACCATGCACAGTTAATGTCAATGGCACTAGGTTCTCAAACCTAATCGACAAGTATGTAGTATCCACAGAGCTGAGCTGTGTGCGTCCAAAGTGCTCTGCAATAACAGGGTCAAGCTATGTACCCACAGGGCTGAACTATGTGCCCATAGAGCTGAGCTATGTACTTACATAGCTGAGCTATGTACTTACATAGCTGAGCTATGTACCCATAAAGCTGAGTTATATACTCACAGGGCTGAGCTATGCACCCATAAAGCTAGAGTTGTATACTCACAGGGCTGGGCTGTGTACTCACAGGGTAGAGCCATGAACTCACAGTTCCTGGTCTGTGTACCCACAGAGCTGAACTATGTACTCACACGTGAAGACTCTGACTGTAACAAGAGATTAACTCTGAATGCATCATTACTTCTTCCTCTGGGGTTTTGTTGAGACAGTAGTCAACCAAGGCCCTTCAACAACGCCTCCGTTCTGATCCAACAGGGCACCTCGGTGAAGTTCTTCCCGTTATGAACTGAGACTTGATCGTGAATTATATTGTTTAGCATTTGATGCAGAACGGTCAGTCTTGTATCAGTCACGTACCATACCACTTTTCACGTTTTCACCAAAAACATCCATTTTCATTGCGATGATTGCGTTTTCTATTGAAGAAAAAACTAGTAGTTCCTACGAATTAAATCGACTGGTAATTAGATTACTGCTTTCGTAACGCCATTACTTATAGTCTTAAGCAGTAGATTATCGTTGGAGATGGGATCTTGGGAGTTACATATCAGTCAATCTCTTCTCTCTTTCTGAATTCTTTAGACGTGAAACCCAGAACAGATGTTGGATGGGCACCCCGCCTTAATCTCAGTGTTTTCGGAATCTTTGTATAATAGTCGTCTAATTCTCACGGTTTTTGAAAATTACTTCAGTGTCTGTCTTTTTCTTTTTTACGGTATTCAGAAATTCTTTGGTGTAAACAAATATTGTTTAGAGGAAGTGTTTTATGAAGATCGTGTTCCCGAATGAGTAAATGTAATGGAATATTCAACACCGTCATTATAGCTTGGTCCTTCGCTCGCTTTTGCAAAGCAGAGATGAGTTAGGGGTATTATGAGCAGGAAGGTCCTGGAGTAGGGGTAGTGTGCAGAGGGGTCATGAAGTGGGGGGGTAAAATGTGCAGGAAGATCATGAAGTGGAGGTAGTGTGCAAGGAGATCATGAAGTGGAGGTAGTGTGCAAGGAGGTCATGAAATGGAGGTAGTGTGCAAGGAGGTCATGAAATGGAGGTAGTGTGCAAGGAGGTCATGATGTGGAGGAAGTATGCAAGGAGGTCATGATGTGGAGGTAGTATGCAAGGAGGTCATGATGTGGAGGTAGTATGCAAGGAGGTCATAGAGTGGAGATAGAGTGCAG
>JAUTXX010511429.1:0-11915 GCA_032273605.1 Panulirus laevicauda | reverse complement strand
ATGGAAAAACAACCCCCTCCCCCCTCATGTGTGCGAGGTAGCGCTAGGAAAGACAAACAAAGGCCCCATTTGTTCACCCTCAGTCTCCAGCTGTCACGTAATAATGCACCGAAACCACATTTACATGGGTGTTTCCACTTCATAATATCTTCCAGAGAGTGGTCATTGAACAAAGCACTTATAGCGATCAGAGCTATATTTAACTGCCATATAGATATCAGAATATAGGCAGGTAGTTTATACAAAGCTCATGAAACTTAGGACTCATAAAAAAATTCCCCTGGTGCCCACTGTGAAAGTTTTGTATGATGAATCCCATTTTTTAAAGTTAAGCTGCTGAAATGCACACCTATTTGATGAAACAGAAGATTTTATAGAGACTGAATTTTTTTTGTGAAAAATTTGTGTAATATTTTGATTTTTTTTAAGGATCAAGTCAAAAAGACGGTGTGTCGGTCCAAACTCTGGATTTTTAGCCCAGCTATTGCTGTACCAGATGATGGGATGGAACCTGGTTGAAAATAATGTGCAGTATCTACTTTATAAACTCCAGACTGCTGCTACATCGTTAATTGAAGGTAATAATTATTTTGATGTAATCTTTGATATCACTACACTACTTATCAAGGGACATAATGCAAACTAGGGAAAAATGTAAATTACACATGGTTTGCTTAGATGTTGTGCACACTCCAAAGAACTACATGACAGCAAGAGAACAAATATGAACAGATGTTCTGGTGCTGCCTTACTAACGCGGGATCAGCGATCAAGTATAAGATCAAAATTACTCAATAGATTCTTGGGTATTGTACATCTTTAGTTTTCTGTAATTTAAGCTTTTTGAATAATGTGTTCTGTATAGTGACACATTTGAAATGTTATATCTCAGTAAAGAAGATGTAGGATTTTTATGATATCTGGAGCCTTTGTATACAGAGAAAGAAAACTAAAGGTGAAAATGCTAAATGTAAACTTGAAAAGTGATGCTGTATACTGCTGTGTTGTTTGTTCGCCAGCACATAAAGTGAACGAAAGAAATTAGAGATTTGAAAATATTACTAGTAAAATAAGTGGACTTGAGCATATGGACTACCAGTCTCAAGTAGACTTAAGCATATGGACTACCATGAAAGACTGAAAGGGATTGGACTCTGCAATATAGAGAGATAGAGATATATTTAGTAACAAAAAAAGCTAATGAGTAATATCTGTAACGTGAAAGTTGCTCAGCAAAGTAGACACATATTTACCACATTAAAAGTTAATTTCTGGAAATATTATGAAAAGGCAACAAAGGAAAATATATGAATGCCTGGTGAAGAATCTAGAACACTCATTTAACCCTTTCGCAGAACCAAGCCACCATTGTAGTATTAGATAATACTCAGTGGCATGCCATGTTTATGGCTAGATCTTTGTGCGCTCATTCCCAGCTTGTGTATGACTCCACATTTTTTTAACCAAAGAATTCATAGTAACCTAACAACACAGCTGGAATTATTATCATGCTTAGACACCCCTAAACCACTACAGTAGGAACAACTACCAGTCATTTATACAAACAAATTATTTTTTTATTATTGATGTATTGTATATGTGCATGTATGGGCATTTATGTATATACATGTGTAGGTGGGTGGGTTGGGCCATTCTTTTGTCTGTTTCCTTGTGCTACCTCGCTAACATGGGAGACAGCGATTAAGTATAATGAATAAATAAATGATTTGGAGAAAGGTAATTTTTTCATTTATTCATGTATGTAATATTGTTTGTATGTGTAAAAACTCACAGAACATTACTTACAAAATAAAATGGATTCACATTCTGATACTGTCTTGCTAATGCGGGAAACAGTGAATAAGCATGAAAGACAAAACCTTTATGACCCTTCAAAGACTTAAGTATAATACAAAGGTGTGCCACTGAATACCAAAATAATCAGATCCCTGTGATCTTGTTCATAATTGTCAAGGTCAGATATGGGCTGATACCTTGTATGTTTAAGCTATAATAGTGGTGACCAATGAAGGGGGGACATTAGTTGTATAGTTATTCAAATGACTTGCACAGCTTTAATTGATGAAAGCTTCAGGTTCCCACCAAAAGTAGATCTGTCTGACATTCATTTCACTCTATAAGCAATTTCTTGTGTTGAGGAAATGCACCACTGAATATCCTATTTGAATTCCTTTTCACTCGCTCTTTGTTACCATTGCTTATCTCATGAAAATGTTTTTCATGATTAGTCATTAGATAATTGAATATACTTTTAGAATAAAATGCTTTGTGGATTGATCTTTTTTTAACAAAACCAATAATGAAGCAAAACCTATTTTCTGAAAAAGATGTAGGTGATTTACACAAATGCCAACTACCTGTCTACCTTTGTCAGATATAAAGCACATTTATGCTGATGTAGAGTAAAACATCTTATTATATTATTTTGTTTGTAGGTAACAGAAAACTGTTTGAGGAAAGATATCAGAATCTTGTGCAGCCTGATCCTCGGACTTCATCAAGTTCTGTTCCAGTAGCATACAGTTGCAGAATTTGCAGGTAATGCTTCACTTTAGGAGTGAATAAGAAATGTATGATATGTTAAGATTTAAAGCAGTAGTGGAATGATTCTCATTCTAACTGTAATTATTCTTATTGTAATTGTAATCACTTATTATATTATTGTTGGTTGATCAACTTCATAACTGGCTGCCTAGTAAGAGTCACATACAAAGAACACTGAAAACTCCCGTCAACCAGTGGAGTCCCTCAAGGAGATATTCTCCAGTCCTCTTCAATTACTTTATACATGACCTCCCTCTACTCCCTGCAAATTACAGTGTGAACTTCCTTTCATATTTGGTCAACTTCACATTTGTACCTGTCTATATATCTGATGCCTGTTCCCTTTAGTAACTCCCTGAAGGAGATAGCCACAGCAAAAGTCTCCATAACTGGTGAACTCTGGTGATGCTTCATATCCTTTAGTGCCTCATTCTTAACAGGCCACTTGCAGAGGGCAACTCTAGTACAGTGTTTTCAGAGGCTACTACCTTGCCAAAAGGCAGGACCAGCACATTGCACTCACTGCAAGAAAATCTAGAGCAATGATTAATAAGTTGTTTGAGTAAGTGTTGTCAAGTGTTATGTTTGACAAGGAGAGATTGTATGTTTGTAGAGCAAATGCCAGAGATCTACATGTAGGTGAGGCAGAAAGAAAAGACTCCTACTTGAGACAGAGGAGTGCAACTTGAGAACCACAGCTTCCCAACATTACACAGGCAACAATAAACATACAGGACTGTGTCTTACAGTTAGAGCATTAGGTTGCTCAAAACAGAATGCCCACATTCCCACAGAAATCCGCCATCACCCTCTTGACCCAAGACAGACATAGGGTCTACCCAACAAGTCACATTGCTTATGAGAGTCTTTCTCATGGGCAGTTTATGATATTTTGCTTTAACCCTTTCATTTTGCTGGGCCACATTCGTCATCAGCTGTAGTTCAAAGCTCCAAGAAACATTCGTGGCTTTAAACCTATGCCTCCTCATTTGAATTCTAACTGTGATATGATTCCATGTCCTATACTTAGATGTTACTAGCAGGCTAACAGCACAGTTAAATAGAACCATATCGCAGTCACCCATAATTTTCAAAGAAATTTTTATTGCCTCTTTATCGCACTAAGTACAGTAGCACCAGCATTTGTAAGTCTCCAGCTGTGTGACTCAACATCTATCTGTCTTTGATGCCTGTTGCCTCCAGGAACTCCCATCAAAGGGCTGGCCATGGCAAAAGAGCCTCCACTTACATAACAGCATAGCTGGAAATAGTATACATCACAGTCATTCCTAAATCATCAAAGTAATTGCATAATCAAAGCTGAAAGTAAGATTAATTTAGTAACTATTGTGGTCAGTTTTACAAAAGAAACAGTTTAACAGTTTGTCTTGCAGTATTATTTATATTTTTGATGAAAATGAGTTTATTTTAAAAATTCTTTCATGTAAATAATGCTCTGTTTCTGTAAATGATTGAAAAGTACATAGATAATTGATTATACATGATTGCATGAAATGTAGAAAGTACATGTATGTAAAAATATGTAAATAATGAATACAGGATGTGTGAAATTGTGCCAGGTAAAAAGCCATGTGTAATGTGTTTAGGTATAGGTGAACAAAATTACTCTTAGAAAAATATCAGACATTATTCATATAAGTAAGGAGTATTCATGCTGCCACCAAGGACCTGCCCCTATGCACACAATACATCCTCTCACACTAATATAAAGAAAAGTATACCACTTCCTTAGATATTTCCTTCATTAATATATGATATACAGATATTTTCAAAGGAATCATTTTCCATGGGGCAATTTACTTTTCAGAAAGTTTTCAAAATGAAAGGGTTAAGTGGTTTTGCAAAAAAGGAAGTTACAGTGCCTTAGGATATCTTTCTACCAGGAGTTTCACATGATCATAGAGGGTTTACCTTTTGAGCTTGCCTTTGCAGAGGAATTATTCAGAAGTGTAGTAACATAGTTGGGAGATAGAAATATGGTTTATATTGATGGGATTATGAGATATTAAAGGTGAAATAGCAGTTGAATTACATGAAAAGTGTGCATGACATCATGGAAAAATGGTCATGTCTGTCTATCTATCTGTCTATAGATAGATAGATAGATAGATAGAAAAGTATGCATGACAACATGGAAAATTGATCATGTACCATTTGCATATAAGGAATTGGCTTTCTGCTTTATAAAAGTAGGTGTAAAAGTACAGTACTTTAAGATTGATTCTTCTTTATGTAAACACTTTTGGTGTGGAATATGGAAATTTTAAAGGAGGACCTAGTGAAAAGGAATATGTTTAGACATGACTTTTGTACTTTGGCAGGTTTTGGGAGGGAACAAGTTTAGAATATTCTGTTTTAGGATCTTGCATGGGAGCAATGCATAGAGTAAAATAAATTCCATTCTCAGGTAGACATTGTACTAATATACTCATGCTTTTATTGTTCCACCATTGGAAGCTATAGTGGATGTGTATAAAGTGGTTATATATGTATGAGATTATTCTTAAATTCTGAAAATTTTGTTATCAGTGAACATTGATTTTGTGCATATATTTCCCTCAAATGTAATATTCATTGCAACGCTCCAGCATTGTAAATCGTAAACTTGTAAGAGATTGTTATTCCTCAGGTCTCCACTTATAAGGAAAGATTCCATTTTACCTCACTGTCAAGGCGAGAATCCAGTTTGGAGTGATTGCAAGTGGTCAGGGTCTATGCATAATCTTCCCATTTGTACAAAAGGTATATTCACTCTGCCAATTTGTTGGATGAAAGATACAACAGAAATCTTACAAGGAAAACTCTTCTGCCCAAAGTGTCAGGCCAAAGTTGGGACTTACAATTGGTGTGCAGGTAAGATTTCAGTACCAGTTTCTTGAATTTATATTAGAAATTCTATTTTTAATAAAAATGTGCAAAATCAGAACTTGTCAACTGATGCCAAAATCCATCAAAACATTTCAGTGCAAAGGTCTGTCAATTTTTCCAGTGACAGGTCGCTGGTAAATTTTAGTTTTCAATGTTGTGACAAAAAGCATTAAAGAGGCAGCATTGAAGTTCAGCAGTTTTGGAGACTTGCTGTGGCCACCCCCTTGAGGGAGTTCCCAAAGGGAATGGGCATCAAAGATATAAATAGGTAGATAGATAGACAGAAGTGACAAAATACAAATGGCTTTACTCTGCCATTGCAAAATGTAAATGGATCAAGACAAATGTTGAGGGAAGAGTCTGGGACAAGTAGGAAGTCCTTCTTTGAAGGTACATTACAGTGTGTAAGTGGGCCTTTCCTCAGAGAACAGTAGTGTAGTTAAGCATGTATGAGCCTTCATTTAGCATGGCAGAGGTTTCCCTTTTTGTTATAATTTATCGTAGCCGCTTTACTTGTGGGGACTGTATCTCTGAAGAGATACAGAGATAGAATTAGGATCATATTCACTTACAGCTCTCCACAAGGCTTGTGGCATTATTTCAAAACATCATTTCACAGGAGGCAACAGTAGACGATTAGAAAGCTAGAATGGAAGTCTGAAGGGCAGTGCATATACCAAAACACCCAAGTCGAAAAGATAAATTTCATGTCTTTTCAAAGATAGACTTTAGTGTTTTATCCAGTTAAGCTTGGACTTATCATGAGGAAGAAAAGGATATGTAGAATGTCTGTGGTATTATCTTCCAACCCTCTTAAGTTACCCTCTTTTTTATTCACAATGGTATCAGTGTACTAGGAGGGTGCACTGGGTAATAAATTGCTGTCTTAGGGGTAATAGTAAAGTACCTGCTAGCATTGTAAATACATTATCAGCAGTCTCTAGGGTGGAAATGATGATCCTTTATATGGGAGAATAAAGGGAAAGATCCCTGCAATTCTCTTAGCTCTTCCTCAAGAGTAAGGTCAACAGGTGGGCTCTGCAGTCCCTATCAAGTAGAAATAAAAAGCATACCCCTGCCTCACACTTCTGCAACCTCTTGTCATGTATCTCTCCACCCCTAATAGATAAAGCATAGACAAAACATTGAAGTGATCTATCAGACACAAAGTAACACAGTACACTCTATTAATCTTATTTATAATGACAAATTACATTATAGTTTGAAAAGTTTATGGCCTTTTTGCTTGAAAGAAAATGCTCCTTTATTGGTAATGACACTGAAATTTTTTTCAGGTTGCCGTTGTCCCTGTGAAGCAAAGATAACTCCGGCATTTTACTTCATTCCCTCAAAAGTAGATAAATGTCTTTGATACTTTTTAGGCTCGTCTTCATAAAGTTGTGGTCTTTCATAATATCCTTTTTTTTTTCTTTTTTTACCTTTTATCTGTAATTGAAGTTGTTTGTATGTCATAATTCAAATAATTACTGTATCCCTGAACGTAACATTGCAGGATCTTTCAGAGTTTACTTTGTTTCTTTTTCAAATACAAAACAGAAAATGGCTCCTATACTGTTTGCTGTAGGCTTTACTTTGGATAAAGTGCTGTGCAGAATAACATTTGATACCATGGATGCTCCACATCGTCCATGCAGCAGATACATTTTATCTGTGGGGGTGTGATTGTTAGGTGAAATATAAGGATTTTCATGTGAGGTAGGAAATTAAAGTAATTTTTTCTTTGTGATGTTTTATGAGCGTAAGATTTTTTTCATACATAATAGCCGTTTCCCATGTTAGCAAGGTATTGCCAGGAACATACAAAGAAAGGATGCAACTGCTCACATTCATTTTCTAGCTGTCATGTGTAATGCACCAAAACCATAGCCCCCTATCCATAACCAGGCCCCACAGACCTTTCCATGGTTTACCCCAGCTGCTTCATATGTCCTTGTTCAATAGTTTGGCAGCACATCATCCCTTGTATGCCACATTGGTCTAATTCACTATATCCTGTGCATGCTTTCTATCCATCTGCAAGTTCAGGCCCTAATCTCTCACTCTCTTTCATTCCATCCTTCCATTTCCAATCAGATCTTCCCTCTTCCTTTTCCCCTCCATTTCTGACATATGTATCCTCTTTGTTACCTCTCCTCACTCGTTTTCTTCATTTGTCCAAACTATTTCAGCATATCTTCCTTAACTCTCTCAATCACACTTCTTATAACAACACCTACTCGATCAAACCACCTTACACCACCTACTGTGCTCATACATTTCATTTTCAGTACAGCCTCATCGATAGTCCATGTCACACATCACTGGAACTACTATACCTCCAAACATACACATTTTCAACCTTCCAGGTCAAGACCTTCCTTTCCTCACATTCCTTGATGCTCTCAGAACCTTTACCCCCTTATCCACCTTATGACTCACTTCAACCTCCATGGTTCCATTTGCTGCCATGTCCACCTTGAGTATGTAACACACTTCACTTGTTCTAAATTTTCTCCATTCAGACTTACACTCTCAACTAACCAGTCCCTCTGCCTTACTAGACCTAGTAACCTTGCTTTTATTTGGATTTACTCTCAAGGTCCTCTTTTCTCAGACTTAGTCACCAATTTCTGCAGTTTCTCACATGTCTTTACCACCAGCAGTGTGTCATAAGCAAACAAATGACTCACTTACCAGGCTACCCAACCCCCTACAGACTGCATACATGCTCGTCTTTCCAAGAACCTTGCATTTGCCTCCCTCACCACCCCATCCATAAACAAATTAAGTAACCATGGTGATATCACAGGCCCAGCTACACCTGAAACCACTCACTCTCCTCTCTGCCAGCTCGCACACCTTACACTCTTGATAAAAGCATCTTACTGTTTTTAGTAGCTTTCCCACCATACGTTATATTCCTAAGACCTTCCACAAGGCATCCCTATCAGCTTTATCATATGCTTTCTCCAGATTCATAAATGACACATATATGGCCATCTGTTTCTCAAGATAATTCTCACATTTTCTTTAATACAAACATATACTTGATCTAGACATCCCTTACCACACTCCCAAAGCCACATTGTTACTCCCCAATCTGATGCTTTGTACATTCATACATTCACCCACTCAATCACTTCACATTGACAGCAGTATACCACATTGTTCAAATTCACTCTATTCCATGTGTGCCTCTCACCCTCCTGTATATTCAGGCCCCAATCACTCAAAATCTTTTTCACTCCATTCTACCACCTCCAATTTGGTCTCCTGCTTCTTACTTGTTCCCTTCACCTCTGACACATATATCCTCCTTGTCATTCTTTCCTCAGTCATTCTCTCAATATGTCCAAACCATTTCAACACCCCCTTTTCTGTACACTCAACCACACTCTTTCTATTTCCACAGATCTCTCTTACCCTTTCATTACTTACTTGATCAAACCACCTCACATTACATAATGTCCTCAAACATTTAATTTCCAATAACATCCACCCTCCTCTTTACAGCCTTATCTATAACCCAAGCCTCGCAGCCATATAACATTGTTGGAACTACTAGTCCTTCAAACATACCCATTTTTGCTCTCTGAGGTAATGTTCTCTCCCACACATTCTTCATCACTCTCAGAACCTTTGCCCCCTCCCCAGCCCTCTGACTCACTTCCGCTACCATGGTTCCATCCGCTGCTAAGTCCAATTCCAGATATCTAAAACACTTCACTTCCTCCAGTTTTTTTCCATTCAAACTTACATCCCAATTAACTTGCCCCTCAACCCTACTGAACCTAATAACCTTGCTCTTAATAAAGGAAGATGAATATGACTAAAAGGCAATACTTTATTTGAAGTTTGTCTTTTTTCAGTTATAGGAAAATATAATTATTGTCTTTCTTTGGCATTTTTAGGTAAATGAAAACAAATTAACTTGAGGATTTTATTATGTGAAGGTATATGTTATGAAAAATATCTATGAATATATATACATATGCTTATGTACACTTAGATGTAAATAACTTAAATATTTGCAATTAAAGATCCCCAAACAATGTATGTTTTGACCTCATCCAGAATAATTATTGTGACTAGGAAATGAATTTTGAAAGATTTCACCATTCTTATAACTAGTCAGCAATATGGGACACTTGACCAGTAGTAGGTTTGATTTAACAAGCACGAATGTTAATAATCTGTTGTTCCAAGTACCAAACATCTGAAATTAAAAATCCCCAAACAATGAATCTGTATCAACCCCATCTAACAACTCGCTGACTTCTTTCTCTTCTGCTTGGCTGGAAAAGTTTTGGGGACTAGTTAATGATTTTTCAAGTCTTTTACCATGCATACTGCTATTAAGCAATGAGGGATGCTTTACTAATGGCCGGTGTGAAGTAACTAATACTGCTCCTCTTACAGGCGATTGTTGGAAATGAGGCTGGAAAGGTACTGATGAGGTTGATATCCCTTGATTTGGGATTTTTCTGTTATTAGATGGTGTTATCATTCTTGGTCCAACACTAACTAAATGACCTCCATTTCGTGTAGCAGTACTTGGTGAATACTGCTGATTGAACTTCTGAGGCTGAGCAAAACTGCAGTGTTGGGTAATGTTAGCTGTAAATTTTGGGGATTTATAATTAGGAAGTCGTGCCATGGGAGTTGAATGATTCAACTTACCAGAGAAGCTCCCAAATGATTCATTAATATTAGAAAAGAGGGAAGGACTATGTGACGAAAAATCTCCATGTATTTCATCTTCCTCCTCCTCAACAATAGCTCGAGACCCACCAGCTGTCTTTGGGGCAGCTGCTTGTTTACACAGTTCCCTTTTATCTAGCTTCCCTACAGATGTAATGATGACATCACCAGACTCATCAGGAGTGTAAATAGTGAGCACAGTATTGAGAGTAATGTTGAGGTAATGATGCCGATTATGTTCTCTTAATGTAGTAGTTGCTCTCAAACCTACTGGTGACAACACAGTCACACCCCGCAGCAGTAGTACAGAGCCAGATTGTAGTGTAGGCCCATACTCATCCATTACTGAACTTGCAACTGTACCATTCATTTCTCCTGATAAAGAAAAAACTTAGCATTATAATCTTGCAAAGTATAGGGAAGTGTAACTTCATTATTCTTATCAGCATGTTTGTGGAAGTGTGAATTCTTTATCTGGTTCTTTATCTTTTGATATCATTAGGAAATATGTAATATATACTGGTATGATCTACACCTGAAAATGGCTTACTCTTAGCCTACAAAAAGCATGTTTTTGCGCAAGAATCTTCTCTTGGCATTCACTAATGTGGTTCCAAAGCTTTGAGGTGTAGGGAAAGGAAATTATGAAGATCAAGATCTGATTAGGGTAGAGTCCCCAGGGATAGCAAATTAGTGAGAATGTCCTGTGATTCATATTTGACTCTGAGGCTGATATATTTTTGGTGTTCTGTTAGTATTAATTCCACAGTACTACAGCAATTGCAGGTTGTCACATATCTGGGTAGGTCTCTCCTTCATCAGCCTTTATGCTAAGCACTTAACTTTTAGGGGGATGCCCTAAAAAGTGCCAACTTCCCATAAACAAAAAAATAATTTTGATATTCTTATTACTTTTTCCACATCATCTGATGATATATTTTCATAGAAAATGAGAATTCCTTTGGAGTGAGAAGTTCTTTGACTACTCTCAATGATATAGCCTCACCAAATGTGACTTTTCACCTTTTCACAGCACAAAAGGCAAGCATGGTTATTTGATATCAATCAAGATGTATTAATAAAAGTAGGAGCATAATCAAACCAAGAATACCTGTATTATCCAAGAGCCCTCTTTCTCTCTAAGAGGAAAAGACTATTTCAGCAGTCATAATATGATACACTGAGCGAGGAAGCACTTTAGTAAGTTTTGACTTTACAAGGTGTGCACAGGAGACTTGTGAAAGTTGTTTAGCTTCATTACTGATTAAGCAAATGATTTTATTTTATGAATAACATGAGTTGAAAATTTTTTGTAAATCAACATGCAAGTGACCAAATTTTATGCCAACCAAATACGTAAATAAATACAACTGGATACAGAAAGGAATGAACATTTTCATTACCAGATTAAGAATACTTACCTGTTGGATCCTTCAACACTGCTGTAGCATCATTATGTGTCATATCAAGACTACGCACTAATACAGCAAGAAAGGGAACTTTGCGAACACCTGCCTGACCTCTCAGGCTAGCTCTTCGAAGCACCCACTTTATATTAAACACTTGCAAAGGACATGCAGGATCAGCATTATTTAGTTCCAAATCATTAATCATTTGCTGCCATGGTCCTCTAGAAAAGTCATAAGCAGAGCTTTGGGAGCACACAACATTCTGAAATGAAATGCAATTTCTGTATTATACTGGCTGAAACAGAATACAAAAGAATCAAACTAACAATGTACTCATAGTGCATATTAAAT